>CAUYLG010003918.1:0-58196 GCA_963573385.1 Cacajao melanocephalus
TCAGCGTTTCCAATTGCTGTTCTCCTTGTGTGGATGGGACCAGCCAAGCCTGACTCAAAGGGCACCCCGTCCCGTATACTCCTCACCAAGAAGCGCCTTGCCGGGGCGCCGGCGAAACAGCCGCGCCGGCCAAAAAAGTCGTGCTGGCGACCTGTGTGGCTCCTCTGCTGGGAATCTCCCGGTCCGTGGGCCACAAAAATTCGTCTGAAAGTGCGGCGTCCACTCGCTCTCTGCGCTTTCACTGGGAGCTACAATCCTGAGCTGTTGTTAATCGGCCATCTTGGATCTCTCTCCCATGGCATTCTTAATAATAGGCCTAAGGCATGATAGCATTGGAGTAGGAAGCTCTAATTTCTTGCTAGAGGCACTTAAAACATGAGGAACACTCAGAGCTGCTCAAATTGTTTCTTCCAAATGCTTAAATATGGGGTAACAAGTTCAAATGCACTTACCCTCAGGGCCAGGCACATAACAAAGAAAGAGTGAGGGGGATTTTGCATGTCATGATCAGAAACAGCAACTGGTAGGGCCAAAGGGAGTGGTGGGGATTGCAGCACATGGCGGGCTGTGGGTCCCAGTCCTAGGAAGCATCCCTAGGAAGCAGCTAATCCCACCCCAGCTAACTACAGGCTGATGTTGTCAAATCTTTAATTTTTAAATAGCTGGAAATACAGATTTTTATGTTCAGTATACTGAGTTTTAAACATTGACAGTCTTAAAAACACTGTATGGGATCCCAGAAACAAGTTTGCCAACCATCCTTGGCTCACAAGTGAATAGTTTGCAACTTCTAGCTTCAAGACTTTGGGGAGAAGGAGATGTAAAGGAACAGCAGTCACAGAATCAGCCTTACTAGTTTTGATTTCTTTAATCTTGTTCTTTGTGGTGATTCCATGATGGACTTGCAGAGCCCAAAAATCAAAAGGGAAAGAGGGAGGGAGGAGAAGGTGCAGGCTGCAGGTGCTATGGCAACAGCAATCAGAGGTGAGCAATGCTGGGTTCTTCTAAGGATGTGAACAGAGAGGCAGAGAAGCAGAGGCTGTGTTTTGTGGGGCAGGGTGGGTGTGCTTCATGGAAGATGGGCTTTCTTTAGATGTCTTTTGTCTTGCTGCTAATAACTCTTAATTTTATAAACTCTTCTAAAACAGAAAAGGTCTTCTCTGAATTGTTAAAAAAACCAGGTTGTCTCTGAGCACCCCCCACCCCCATGAATGGGCAGCAGGGATACCTTGTGTTGCCGGCCTCGACTCTACAGTCACTGAGCACCTGGAATTCCAGGGTCAGTGAACACAGACCTGGTCCCAGCCTTGAAGGACCTCTTAGCTCTGCAACCACAGGGCAGTGTGCCAAGGGCTGTGATACTGTACAGGATGCTACGGGACTCTAAGCAAGGCTCTGGAGTGGGCAGGTTTCTCAGTTTGGGTCTCTTCAAATCAGACACTGAGATAAAGGTTTGGGGTCTGGTCATTTAAGAGGTAGTTGCAGGAAGCTGTAGTGGGGAGCAGGAAAGTGAGATGGGAGGGAGGAAAAGCCGGTGTGTGGAGGGGGAGGGAGCTGGTCACCCCATAGACATCTGAGCTCTAGTATCACTGGGATTCCTCTGCGGAACCACACAGGAGAGAGGGTAAAATTGTCCGTCAGAGGAAGGGGGACAGGGCATTTGTTCGATGACTCCCACTCCCCACTGGTTGCGAGTTGCCCCTGGGGACATTGAGCTGCTTCAAAACGCAGACTGAGGCAGAAACGCTGACTCCCGTGCACCTGAGGTGGAAGCTGCTAGAGTGTTTTGGGAACTGTGGGCCAGCCCAGTGCACCACTCATATCAGCTCAAACTTATGAAATTTAGGATAGGCTGTGAGGAGGATGCTCAGGGCACCAAAAGTATCTGCTATATGAGATCAGGTCTCCTGGCAGGTCCTGGGAACCACCAGCCAGGTAGGTCCTTTACTCACTCAGCAACTCACCTAAGGTATGCATTGCCAATCTGACTTTAGAAAAGGGGGGCATTTTCCCAATCAAGTTCACATTAGGCCTCCCTCTGTTCCACCCACCTGCTGCCATTTCAGTTACTTGCCAGGGACCAGATGACATGATCATACTGTAGTTCGTGCCCTGAGTGTGTTCTAATGACAGCCATCCTTTACTGAGTGTTTACTGTATGCCAGGCACTGTACTTTCCCTTTGCACAGACAGCAGGGCATGGTAGTGAGTGCACAATGACTGTTAGCTTGCCAGATGGTGGGGGTGAAATGATGTGTGGTCTGCCTGGGACCCATTTTGGGGAAAGGAAACACACTTGACCTCCTAGCTGATAGAACTGGATCATCCTGCCCAGAAAATTTTATTAAAAAGATGAGAATACTGAGACATTTTCCCTTAATGTGTGGAAGTAGTGATGTATTACTAGAAGGGTTAATTATGTTAGGGGGTTCTGATGAGTGGAAGCGTACTACCTAATGAACAGTGACACACTGAAATGGTCCAGGTGAGAAAGCTGTCTTGGCAGAGTTCAGATTCGTGTTGCTTTAGGAAATTGTCACATGCATTCTTTTACATGCACCTAGAGGCCTAGGTAATGGGCACATCCCTCAGATAAATAAATCATGAACTGAGCTGGAAATCGCTGCTTCTTTGCTGGTATCTGGGTCCTGCCCTTTCAAGGTGAACCTTCTCTCTAATTTAATTTTATGACTGACTGGATGGAAGTCTGGTTTATTTAACTGTAAAGTGGCTTGAATGATAGGAGGGTTTGAATGGATCCGCACGAGTTATTAGCTATGCAGAGGGAACAGACCTCATATAGCTCAGTTTTAGATAATTCTTTTGTAAGGGCCTTCAGTGTTCTTGATCTATGGGTTATCTTACATTTATTGAAAGTTTAACTGTGTTAAATACTGCTCTACATGCCTTATATAGGTATTGTCTCATTTAATTGTCACAACAACCCCGTAAGAACATACCAGTCCCCTTTATAGACAAGGGAACATGTAGGCCAGAGTCTTTCTACCAGGGCCACATAACAGGTACCTGGTGGAGCATTGAGTCTCATCTCAGAATTCTGCCTCCAAAGGCTCTTCCCCACCACAACATGTGGTGCAGGAACACCGCAGTCATTGAATTTATCATGTGTGGATTGCCTTGGTCATTCATGGAGAAAATTCATCTTTGTCACTGCATCTTGAGCCTTGCTACTCCAAGCGTGGACTCCAGTGGCACTGGCATCGCCAGGAGCTCTTTAGAAATGCAGGATCCCTGGATTTCTAAATGAATCAGAATCTGCATTTTAAGCAGATCCCCAGGGATTCGGGTTACTGGTTCAGTCTGAGATGCACTGGTACCCTAAAATTTGGTTTATTTTTGGTAGATCTTCATGCTCCAGAGGAACAGCCATGGTGCTGGTGGGCCCAGGATGGAGCCCCATACCTCCTGGCTACCAGGCACATGGCCCGGCCTTATTGCTTAACCTTCCTATGCTTTGCTGTCCTCTGAAATATGGAGTTCATCATTTTATTAGGATCCTTTGGTTGCTGTAAGGATTAAGGGAAAGAATGACATAAAGCACTTAGCAGAATGTTTGAGATTTGGTCAGTGCTCAAAAAATACCGTTATTTGTAGTTTGGAGGATGCTAACTTCACCCTCTGGCCCTGGCTCTTAAACTCCAGGGACTGAGAATATCTAGGAGTAACCAGACGAATGAATGCATCCAGAGTTTGAGGGATGTTTTAGGATCCCACAGACTCTTGAAGGCTATTGATGTTCGTATGAAAGTCTTGAGTGTTTCTGTTGACAAGAGACATGACAATCCTTGGTCCTGCTTGATGGTAGCCCAGATAGATTTGGCGGAAGCTGAAAAGAATTTTGAAGAGTAGAGGGAAATGGCAGTCACAGCTCACATCGATTGAATGCTGAGTACATTCAATACTCAATGTACTCTGTGCCGCCCTGTGCCAAGCATTTGCTTTCACTGTAGCCACTGGAAGCCCAGATGAGGCTGATAATGTTGTTTCATTTCACAGAGGAGGGAACTGAACTTTTTCAAGAGTTCACAGAGGAGGGAAAACAAAACTTGCTCAAGAGCTTGTGGTTAAGAAGTACCAGAGCTGCAGTGATAAACCAGGTTTGGGTAAACTGTGGCCCACAGTGGGCTGTATCTGGCCTACCACCTGTTTTTATATGGCCTGCACCAAGAATGGTGTTTATATACATAAGTGGTTAGAAAAAAAATCACAAGAATTGTATCTCATGATGTGTAAAAATGTGATGAAATTTGAATTTCAGTGTCCAGAAATAAAGTTTTATTGGCACACAGCCAGACTCATTTGTTCACAGAACGTCCACAGTTGCCTCTGTGCTACAGCAGCACAGTTGAACGTTGTGAAGATACTGGATGGCTCACAAAGCTGGCGGTGGTTACTATCAGGCGCTTTACAGGAAGCATTTGCTGACCCCTCTTAGAAACTTCAGTCATTGGAATCCAGAACAGAGCCCCTCACCACTAGTCCTTAGTGCCTCCCAATAGAGCCACTAAACATTCCATTACTATTACTTCTTTGTTCCCCCCTTCAAAATCCAAAGTAATTATTCAGTTATTAAGGAACTGCTTTAAGATCTGGAAGGCAGAATTCTAATAGCATGGCCCTGTTGCCTGCTTTATCAGTGAATAACTCAGTGGTCATCCTCCCCAAAGCTGGGTTGAAATAGTTGAAGATGCTCCCTCACTAGAGGATGATGTGAGACTGAGAGGTACAGTATAAGATGAAACCACAGAACAGAAGCCTGTCTGCGGGTTTTTGCTCTGTTCTAAAATCAAGGGGTAGAAGAATGAGATGTGAGGGGAAAATAGCTTCTGCAGAGCCTTGATGCTCTCAATGAAGGACATTTAACATGCTGGAATGGTTGAGGAGGCTGCTTCCCTCGCGACCTGCAGCATGCTCCTTGGGACCTGCTTCTCAGCTGCCACTTCTTTCTGGGGCTTCTGGGAATGCCTGCTTTCCTGCACATGCTTCTGGGTGCAGATGGAAGGAGCAACTGGAGGCAGGCTGTTCAGAGGACACAATGCCAATGTTAGCATAGATGGCCTCCCTGTGGCTGTCTGCAGGGCGCCATATGCCTCTACCTGCTTGGTTTGTCTGAGGCAGCCTGAGTATGAACATTCTCAGAGGGTGGGTTCAGGTCACACTGCTCATGATCCTGTAACACTCCAGCAACCCTTAACCTCTGATGGGCACATTTTCAAAGTGCTTTCCATGCATTGTATCTTAGTGGTTCCCAAATGCTGATCTGAGGGCCAGGAGAAACTATATGGTCCCAAATGCAGTATTCATTGGTCTGTAACAAAATGAGCACAGTAAGAACTGTGTAGCATAAAGCTAATTTTACTTCTCTATTTTAGGGACTGCTCTTTTATCTGTGTCCTTTTTTTTTTTACTTTTGAAAATTCCCTTTTTGAGATGATATTCTCTTATTGTGTGTTCCTCTCCTTTATGAGCTGATGGTAAGAGCGCCTGATGATTTTCTGTTAGTCAAAAGCATGAATCCTGTGTCTGTGGTGACTTTGTTGCTTTGTTAGACAGGGATAATCATGCCTACCTCCTGGAGTTATTGGGGAGATTAACATATGTAACACATGTAGAATAGTCCCCGGCACATAGCAAACCCTATTACCTATGATTCTTTCTTTTTTGTTTCATATTAAAAATTTAGCATAAGAAGTTGGTAAGACCTGTGATGGTACCTCCAAGATTTTCGAGGAAATATATAGGTATAAGAAATCCAAAATCTAGGAACTGGTACTTTCTCTCTTAATCTTTGCAATATCCCTGTCTTACAGATCTGGAAACTAAAGTTCAGATAGGTTTGTGGGCCCTCAGAAAGTGTAAGGAAAAGGATAATAGTGCAGGACTGTGTAGGACTCTGGGCTCCTTTAAGGGAGCAGGCTTTTAATATGCAGATATTTGGGGACTTTTAATTTTTTTACAGTTGTGTTCAGCTTCATTAAAGTGAGCAAGTTTCTCAATGTGTGTCCTTTCAAACTTGCCTAGGTATACTTAATGTGCTCAATTATCAAATGCCTTCTCATATTTCCTCTCAGTAGTTCTCTCTAAATGTGCCAGGAATATCTTCCCATAGCATTAGAGTCCTGCAAGCATTAGGAGTCTCTTAAAAGAGATTGGCGCCGGTGAGCTCGATTAGGCAGATAGAGTTTAAAAGCCAGTTTATACCTTAAACTGTAAGTACCTTAAACACTGGTAATTTCAGCCAACCTAAGGGGAGACACAGATGACTGCTGGTGTCCAGATCTTCAATTTGGTTAGCAAGGGTCTTGTTCATGTTATATATTTTGAAACAAGTGGTTTCACTACCTATCAGATACTATGCTTGTCACTTGGGAGATGGAATAATCTGTATCTCAAACGTCCATGACACACAATTTACCTATACAACAAATGTGCCCATGTACTCCTGCACCTAAAATAAAAGTTAAAAAACAGAAAAAAAAAGTGATTTTCCAAAGGGCTATCTTGATTTACTTACTTCTCCACCCTTCCATTTTCTTTTTTTTCTTTTTAAAGATTTTAAAAATATTTATTTATTTATTTATTGAGACAAGGTCTCACTCTGGTGTTCAGGCTGGAGTGCAGTGGCATGATCACAGCTCACTGCAGCCTCAAGTTCCTGAGCTCAGGCGATCCTCCCACCTCAGCCTCCTGAGTAGCTGGGACTACAGGCTTGTGCCCACACACCCAGCTAATTTTTTTGTGTTTAGTAGAGATGGGGTTTCCCATGTTGCCCAGGCTGGTCTTGAACTCCTGGACTGAAGCAATACACCAGCCTCGGCCTCCCAAAGTGCTGGGATTACAGGTGTGAGCCACTGCGCCTGGCTCTCGTCCATTTTCATCTCAATTTTAAGAGGTAGGATTGAGACATTTTGAACTGTCAGAAGTGCAGGAAATAGCAGATCTGATTGCAGAGGTTCAATTAATAAACGGCTGATGTATATACTAAGTGAGTAGTGGATATGGAACCTCAGCACTCATCATGTGGAAGCACACACCTTCTACACCATGACAAAAAATGAATTTCTGTCCAACTTTCCAGCTGTTTTACTAGCCCCCTTCTAAGACTCCTTTTCCCTTCCACCTCCCCACTCTCCTAGGAATGGAAAAGGAGGCATTGTTAATCTGGTTGGTTGCAGCCTGAGACTTTAGCCACATATTGCGGCCCAGGCCATTATGTGCTGTATATTCCCTGCCTGTGTGCTGAAGCTCTCTTGCTCTCCTAGCCTCGGCAAGACCCACCATGTCCACTGTCCATTCCAGCTCTTCTATATCTTTCACTGGGGCGGGGGGTAAGCCTTATTGGGCCTGTTCTTCCTGGCCATCTCAGATTCAAGGAAGAGAGATTAAGTCTCTTGGTATAGAAAATTCCCAGCCCAATAGACTAAAGAAGTCTTACACAGGATGGTATCCAGTAGAAAAATATAGTGATTAGGGGATGTGACTCTTGAGCAAATCAGGTTCATGAGTCCAGACTTACTCATTGCTGTGTGACCCAGAGCAACTTACTTAACTTCTCTAAACCTTAGGTTTTGATTTGGAAGGTACAGGTAATAGTGCCAATCACATAATGTTTTAGTGTAAATTAAACAAGATCATCTTTATCAAGCACATAGCTCAAGGATTGTACTTAATAAATGTTAGCTGTTGTTACCATGGTATTGTACTTTAGATTTAAATTTTAGTTTGGGTGTGGTGGCTCATGCCTATAATCCTAGCACTTTGGGAGGCCAAGGCCCACATATCACCTGAGGTCAGGAGTTCGAGACCAGCCTGGCCAGCATGGTGAAACCCCACTTCTACTAAAAATACAAAAACTTAGCCAGGTGTGGTGGCATGCACCTATAGTCCCAGTTACTCGGGAGGCTGAGGCACGAGAATCGCTTGAATCCAGGAGGCGGAGGTTGCAGTGAGCCAAGATCGCTCCACTGCACTCCAGCCTGGAGGATACAGTGAGACTCTGTCTCAATAAATAAAATAAGATAAAATAAAAATTTTAGAAAAGCCTCAAAGATACCAAAATATGTAGTAGCTTATAAATGACATAGTATGACTCAGCATTTCATATGTGAACTCACTTTCAGGAATAATTGCATAGACCCATCCATTCTTAGAGCAGCCTCTCACTTTCCTTCCGTGATGTCTGACCCACTATGCCCATGAGCTAGGACTCTGTGATAGCCTGAGTATCTGTTAGCTTTTTCTGTATAAAAAAGCACTCTCCAACTTAGTGGCTTAGATCAATAATAATTTATTAGGTGGTGATTCTGTCAGTTGGCAATTTGGGCTGGGCTCAGCTGGCTTGTTTTTTTTTTGGGCTTGCCTGGGCTCACGTATACTTTTTCAGCCAGCTGGTGGATTGACCAAAAGCTGGTTCACCTAGTGGAATCATTCACATGTAAAGCGTTTGGTGCTGGCAGTTGGCGAGAGGGCAGGAGTGACTGAACCACATGTCTCCACTAGTCTAGCTCAGGCTTATTCTCATGATAACAGCCTTAGAGTCTCCAAGGCAGCAAGAAAAGGCAAGCCTCAACATGCAAGTGCTTTCTGGGTTTTCATTTGTGTCATACTTACCAATGTCCCATTGGCCAAAGCAAGTCACATGGCCAAGCCCAGAGTAAATGTGGGAGAGTACTAACCAGGATCACAGATATAAGTGGCCCTTGTTCAACACTGTACCACAGTCTCCTTTCTTTGGGGAGTTTGAGTGGAAATGCTTTGCATTTAATCATCAAGTGGTACAAGAGTTCTTAAGTTTTATTCTAATTGACACATAATAATTGTACCAAGATTTCTTTTTTTTAATCCGTTGTTGGAAATGGTACTTTAATATGTTGGCATCTGGTCGCCACCCTTGGATTTTATTACTGACATGTTTTTCTTTCCTTTAATCTTTTATTCCCTTTATTTAGGAAATTATGGTTTGCTGTAGGACATAGTTCTTTTTATAGGAGAAACAGCTGTGATGTCATAACTGAGCACATTTCTTTAGGATATGCATTTATCCCCATGCATTTGGAAACGTGATCTACCATCCATTTGTTCACTTTTATTTTGGTCTCTCACTTCATATTGAATCAGAGCAAATATGTGAAACAAAAATATATTAGTTGATAAATTAGTCTTTTAAAAAATGTTAATATTTACTATTTACTTTTTTTGATTTATAGTTATTGAGCTGGTTAGGGAGTATTTGAAAATATATTTTTTTTCTATTATAAGGGTCAGTTTGAATTAAGTTGCAGAAAAACAAATGAGATGCAGAATAATATGTTTCTAGAATCAGAAACAATTCAAGCTTTTTATAAGAGTGGTGGTTAAAAAGTAGTGCTTTTTTTTTTTTTTTTTTTTTTTTGTAGAAACAAATAACAATAATATGGCCAGTAACTGAAAAAGGAAATAAATAGATTACTTAGAGTCCAAACAAAACATTTTCAATAAAGAATTTCTCAGTGGAACATTTAGGTTGTTATTGAATCTGTATACAATTATATCTTACTCCCCAAACAAAACAGATTTTCAGTGATAAATGTTTTTGGACAGCAGGAAGATTCAATTCAGTTTATTTCAAGATGAGGATTTATTTGTGAAATTAGAAGAAAATAGTTGCCAACAAGAACCCGGGGGAGTCCTGTTTATTTTTAACTTCTCTGTTGGTGTTTTACCCGCAAATATCTTAGAAATGGAGGTGCTTCTTACAAGGATGAGAAAAATCGCTGGTGGAGCAGAAATTAATTTGTATTTATAGTCCAAACACCTACATGAATCTTTAATCTGCTTTTTTATGATTTTGGGGGAATTTATAGAATCGTTTAGATTGGAAGAAATCTCTAGTGGGTCATCAAGTTCCCTCTCCTTATAATGGCAGTGCTGATTTTATTATCTTAAAGCAGCTCTGATAGATGGGTGTCAAGCCTGGCTCATGTTTCATGCATTAAAATATGTATATCCCCTACTCTGCATGTATTTAATGTGTAGGAAACAGCCTGGGAGCTGCCTATATGCCTGGGAGACCTTTTCTGAGTTCCTGACACACTGTCTCCTCTGGAGCAGATGCCAAATCTGTAGCATATTAAGCATTATGTTGATACCATCAGACTCAGTTTGCTTTTAGCTTCTGACAGTTTGGAACATTTTCCTCCAATGTGTAGGGGCCCAGTGTACTGTCTGTTCTGAGATGATCATAGGTCATTCCCTCTTACCTCCTTTTGTCCTGCACACCTCCAGAGAACTGCCTTTCCCTAAATTAACACAGCCTGCTTGGAAGACTATGAACCAAAAAGCATTTTGGGATATCTATAATGTCTCTAGAAGTTTGTGAGACACAAAGGAATAGGACGTGGTCCTTATCTGCAAGAAATCTATGATGTATTTGAGAAGATTCCTGAGGTATATTTAGGAAGGAATGAGACTGATCTCCATGAGCAGTATGTGAAAATTCAGACCATTGCTTTACAGTTCCATTCAGGGAACCATACGCAATTACACTTAAACGTGTCATACTGGATACTGACAGTAGAGAGTGCCTAAGTATGCGGTAGAGCCACTGTCTGGGATGGTATGTAACGAGGTGTTTGTTGTTTAAAACTGCTGTGCACACCAAAAGGATAAGAGCAGGGGAGATGAGTAAGAACTGGCTTCCACAAGGACAAAGAGGACACGTTTGGGCTCGGTCTTGAGGAGTTAAAATGACTTATCCAGTCCTTGCCTTAAAACATGCATGAGGTAGGATGGCACAGTGGCTGAGAGCTCAGACCTGTTTTGAGCCCTGGTCTTACCAATGACTGACTCTGACCTTGGGCAAGTAACTAACCCTCTCAGAGCCCCATTGACTCCAGCTGTAAGGCAGCGAGAGGAACAGTACCTGATTCATAGGGTTGCTGTGAGCATCAGATGAGCTAATTGATTTAAACTGTCTAGGATAGAGCTAGACACACAGGGTAAGAAGAAGAGTAACCACATGTGGTGGTGGTGGTCTTGGTGTAGAAAAGGCCCATGGAAGCACATGGGCAGAATAATAGAATGTTTTTGAAGGAGATACATTTGAAAACAAATGAAAAGGGCATTTCAGGCTGAGGACAGATGTTCTGAGGCAGAGGTGAGCACATCTGGGGTGTGGGGATGTGGTTGAGTAGCAGGAAGATATAGCCGGCTATTTTGTTTTGGAGGGTACCTTTAGATATATTTAGTGGGACCAATTATATGTCTTAGAGACAAAGTATAGGCATTAAACTAGTTCCAGGAGACAACTATGCGCTCTAATAGTGTGACAATGACCACGACTCCCATACCCGCAGCTAACAGGTCTTGACTGCCTATTATTTTACTGTGTGTCCAGTCCTGAGATGGATCCTTTATATTATATATGTTATCCTCATAAGAATGTTTAAATATTAGGTCAGTTTTACAAATGAGGAAGCTGATGCTCAGAGTGCTCAAGTAACATGGCGAAGGTCACACAGTACCCGGTGGCAGAGATGGGGGCCCAAACTCATGCAGTCTGTGGTGAGAAGTGATTCCTGTGCCCTATCCGAGGTTGTTTGGCTGTCCAGGCCTACATTCTGCAGGACATTAGCTGGTCAAGGGTGTGACTCGGTAAAAGTGACAAGGAAGAACACTGAGGCCAGGGACTAGGGCTGGAGGAGCAGATAAGGAGCAGCTGTGATTTGGGCCTGAGGTACTGAGGATGTTGGTAAGGGACAGGCAGAGGAGAAAGGAGCAAACCCATGAGATCTTAAAAAGACCAGCATAGGCTGGGTGCTGGCTTACGCCTGTAATCCCAGCACTTTGGAAGGCTCAGGAGTTTGATACCAGCCTGGGCAACATGGCGAAACACTGTTTCTATAAAAAATACAAAAATTGGCTGTATGTAGCAGTGCTCTCCTGCAGTCCCAGCTACTTGGGAGGCTGAGATGGGAGGATCACCTGATTACTTGAGCCCAGGAGGTCGAGGCTGCAGTGAGCTGTACTTGAATCAGTGCACTCCAGTCTGGGCAACAGAGTGAGACCCTTCTGAAAAATAAGACAAAAAAGACCAGTGTAGGGGACTTAGAAATTGAATCCCAGTGAAGGTCAAGGGAAGAGAGTCAAAGGTGGCTTTCAGTCTTTCCTCCTGGTCAGTGATAACTCCAAGGCTGACAAAGCCAATCTGCTGCCTTGGGGCCCATTCACCTTTCCACACCCCTCCTCCCACACCTCCTTCCTGCTTCCGTCATCCTGTCTACCTCCCCCTCGCATTCCCCACAACTATCCAGGCTGAGGCTTGGACCTTAAGAGTCTTTAAACTTTAGTGAACACAGGCTGAAAACAAAACAAAACAAAAAACAACACAGGGAAAGAAAATCCATGTTATATAAGGCTGCAAATATTTTTAAAAAAATCACAGGGAAACTAGAGACTCCAGTAATCCTTTCGTTCCATTTCACTCTTCCAGATTGTGCCTCTGATAGAGATTGGCAGTTATGAAGAAAGACGTTGTCACCCCATTATGTGTTCCAGTTGGTTATTGCCGGCATGTTGAAAGCTATTGATTTTTGCATACTTGTTTGTATCCAACCTATCATACTAAATAGCTTCTCAGTTAATTTTCTGGGGTTTCTAGGTATATAATCATATCTCACTTAAGAAGTGATTATTTTCCTCTTCCTTTCCAATAATCATTCAATTTGTTTTTATTTCCTTACTTATTGCTTTGTTTATAATATCACTTATTTAAAAAATTAGTTGGAGTAATGAAAATGATGCTAGGTTTTAGAAATCAGAGAGGCTAACAGCAGAACGAATGGCCAGGAAGCCACTGCAGAGGAAGTGTGACGTTACAATGCCCAGGGAGATTGAGATGAAGGAAATGGAAACAGTCACAAGAGAAAATTGACTGGCTTTGTTATTGTGGACAGGTACAAAAGATGACTTTCAGGCCTTAAGTCCAAAGTCCGGTGGTCTAATTGACAGTCACTAGGACTTGGCGGGGTTATTAATAGTATTTGAAGTTTATTGTAATCTATTCATCTGAAAAAAGGTGAGAGGATGGAAATTAATTAGAATTCTCAGTTTATAAAAGCAGTTCCAAAAATGTGGATTCAAAATAAATTAGCAGGTATATTAATTTTCTTCAACATTGCCATGGTCTGGCTCTTAATCTAGCAAGAGGCAAAAATATCACAGGATAATTACAATTTATAAATGTTTTTTTCTAGGTGACAAAGCAATTTTACATATATTGTCTCATTCAGTCTTCAGCAACTCTGTGAGATGGATGTTGATGGAAGGATCTAACATTTGTCTGACAAGTTATATTTTGCAAAGCACTTCTACCCACATCACCTCATTTGGTATTCACACTCATTAATCTCTAACACACACTCACATTTACCTGACTGTGGTTCTTTAACATAGATTTTCTTTTCTGTCTCTGAAAATGAAATTCTCCATAGAGAACATGCACTCATGTCTTGTCTGTGCTCTAAACCTCTCTTCATTTTTCAAAATTCTATTCAGCTAGGACATTATCTTTGCCCCTTCTCCAAGAAGCACAGAGTGGAGCAGGGAGAGGCTGAGGAGGGAGGACCCAGCTGGGTGGTCCTTGGCTGGAGTATATAGAGGTGGGTTGTGAAGAAGCTCTGTCAGCAACATCAAGGGTTATGGAAACTTTGGTGTGACCTTGTCCTCTGTGGCTTTTCTTGAAGTGGGGATCATAGAGGAACTGGCTGTTGTGTGAGTGTGGGTAGTGTGCTGTTGAGGAGATGACATTTCCTATGCAAACACATGTAAGCACGTGGAGAGGCTAGGTATTTCTTGCTTAGACAAACCTACATTTCTAGATTTTAGGAGGAGGAAGGGGAAAGCTCATTTGGTTGTTTGCAGGATCTGGCAGTGGACAGTGGACTGTGTCTGCTTTTGCAGTGGAACTGAAAGGGTGGTATCACACAGGCCAAGGGAGGAGGGAGCTTCCAGGAGGGAGTAGGTCATCACTGTTAGCATCCGCCAAGAGAAGCATAACCAAGGATGTGCCCGCAGGGCAGTCGCCCACCAATGCCCTGTGAGTCCTGTTCTGGGAAGTTGTTGGAGATGGAAGTCTGGCTGCCAAGGGCCCCAAGGAAAGAAATGTGAGACAAAGGGGACAGCACACTTGGGTTACTTGTAGGAGACATTTGACTTTGAAACATTGGAGGGAAAAAGATGTAAAAATACACATACATTCTTGTAAAAGATTCAAACAATTTAGAAACACAGATTAAGCCATGCAAGACCTCTGTTCTTTTTTGTGTTGGCCCCACTCCCCAAGTCCAATGGAGTGACGTGTGCTCTTCTGATCCTTGGTAAACATTTTAGAGAGAGGGATGGGTTGACAGGCATGAGTGCAAGCAGCAAGCCCAGAAAAGAGAGACAAGGGTCAAGGTAGGCATGTGTGTTTGTGGATGTGCCTGGGGATAGTATGTGTGGTTTCATGTACATGGGTGCGTGTCTGCATATGTTGATTCACATGCACACACCAGACAAGAGGATGAAGGCTGCCAGCTTTTCTTGTGATATGGAGAGGAAGGCGGAGAGAGTTTAGGTAGCACTGATGTCTTACGATGGAGATCGGCGTCACTTAAGGTATCTTCTGTCTGTTTAGATCAGGTCATCCACTGAGCAAGTGTGCTGGGGGTGAGACTGGGGTCCCAAAGACAAGTCTGAAGAGGCTGCTGGGGGAGACACTGTCCAGGTGTTCACGAGAAATGGACATGAGAATTGCTGAGCAGAGAAAAGGAGTGGATCAAGGCACAGAGCTTGCATTTGTAGCAGCTCCACGCTGTACAGTTCTGCATTGCCCCCCAGCAGCACTGGGTGGCCAGGGAGCTGAGTGATTGGACCCACAGTAGGAGAGAGGTCGTGCTGGGAGTGTGCATGGCAGACTCAGAGGCTGGGGATGACGGAGTGGCAGGTGCTGTTGGGGGCACTCAGGAGCATTTGACTCTGCAGTTGGGGAAGAGGAGGCAGAGCAATGAAACCAGGCAGAGACTAACATGCTGGTGCAGGAGGAGGGTTGAGTGGGGTCCTGGGGGCAAGGGCAGAGAGCAAAGGAGTGAGAGAAATGGTGAGTGAGGAGCCTGCATTCAGAGAGGGACACCATGGATCGTGAGTATTTCAAAGCCAGCTCTTGAGTAATGACATTCATATTCAACTAGCTGTGGAATTTCAGGTGTAATATGTCAACCAGATAAAGGCAAAAAAGCATGCCAGTGTCTACTGTGGCATATCAGCAGCTCCTGTCCCCCAAATTTGTTTATCAAAATTTTCTTGTTAAGGATCCCTTAGTAAATGTCACTTCTGAAATTAGTGTGGATTTGGAGAAGCCTCAATTCCTCTTTGATACTAAATATTATTGTTGCTTTCTGATTTGTGAATTCTTTCATTCTGCTAGGTCTCACCCAACTTCGCTTTCTCCTAAGTAAAAAACAACTCAAGGTACATGTTTATACCATCCCTCACTTATATTTGTATAAACACTGATCTTTTCATCTGTTGAGCTATCTACCTACCTGGGTTGACTCTTGGGCTAGGCATAGAATCACTACACTTTTGCATTTGACACTCCAGGCCTTGGCTGACTTGGACAGGACACAAATATAGACTCATTTTTTTCCCATAGCCTTTCGTCTTCTGCTTTCTCTGAGAGTTCTGGCTGTTTCACTGCCAGCCCCTCGTCCCAGTCGGGGAGGGGTCTGCCCCTGCAGAATCATTCCCTTGGCTTTTCAGGTACATAATCAGGATAGCAGTGAGGGGTGGATAGATGGGCAGGACATGAAAAGAGCTTTTCGAGAGCTTTTGAAGTCGAGAGTGTGACGGTGGCTGCACGTGGTGAGGGAAGGGGGTTTTAAGTACTGATGTGGATAATGTATCCCTTCACAATAGTTGAAAGACACGAATGATGTACTTAAGTTAGCCTGAAGTTACTTGTTGGTTGCTCTCTTTGCCCATGATAGCTCTCTGTGACTGGACCACATGGGTCTTAGTGTCAATGGGACTATACTAGAATCATCACTTTCTAGTCACGAGTAGACAGCATTCAAAAGGGAGCAGCCCCAGGACCACTACAATCACACAGGCTGATCCAGTGATAGTCCACGGGGCAACAGGAACACCAGGAGTCTGACAACAACAGGGTGTTTTCTTATGGTTTTGCTTTTCTCGTTACCTTCTCACCTATAGTCTTCTTCTGGAAACAAATCTACTTTCTATTACAGAAGTTAATACACAATTTTTCACTTCCCTGAAATTTTATTAAGTGCTTCATGGAACAATTTGCGTGAGGTCTAATTTTCCAAGTTGTCGGCTGTGCAGCGTAATGACCTCATACTTTTTCATCTAGTTTCATGCCATTATGTATATAAAGAGGTGATTGGTTTGCATTCAAATTAGGCATATGTGAAACTGGACACATTTCTGCATCTAAAAAACACCACTGTTGCTCTATTTCAGTGCTGTCTATTAAAAATGATGTGAGCCATATGTGTGATTTTAAATTTTCTAGTAGCTACAATAAGAAACTGTAAAAATAATCAGGTAAAATTAATTTTAATAACATTGTTTAGCACCATTTATGTAAAATAGTATCACTTCAACATGAAATGACGTTTATTAATGTGATTTTGTTTGTACTAAGTTTACATTATCTGCCATGTATTAACACTCAAAGCAAATATCAATTCAGACTACATTTCAAGTGCTTGATAGCCACAGGTGGCTAGTGGCTACTATATTGATCAGCACAGTTCTATTTTGTGGTCATGATTATTGGGTACCAGTTTGGCTACTAGGTTCTTTCTGATTTACTGAGTATATTTGATGTAATCTGAATGAGGGCACTACTGGGAGTGGCAGAGAGTTGTTTAGTCAGTTACATTAATCATTCATTCGCTCATTCATTCATTCTTTCCATTCACTCACTCATTCAACAAACACTGAGTACCAGGTCTTATGCTTATTCTAGGGATACAAAAAGACACAGGAACAGGTCTTACGTGTGACAAAGTCAGTGTCTACTGGAAGAGAAAAGCATGTAAACAAGTAACTATGTAACTACAGCACAGTATAATAAAGCATTCACAAGAAACACGACATAGAGTTACAGGATTTATATTTGGAAAAATTAGGTTAGAGTTCTATTTCATATCATACATTACATTTAAAAAACATGATAAAAGTTCTAGAATAAACTATAAATATATTTCTACATATACTTGAGGGTAGGAAAAATCTCCTTTTTTCCCCCAAGTTTCAGATAACATGTTAATGCAGAAAAGTAGAGTATAATAGAATACAACCAGTCACTATTCACCCAAAATAGTTCATATTATTAATGTTTTGTCACATTTGTTTCAGATTTTTTTTTTTTTTTTTTTTGGAAACAGAGTCTCCCTCTGTCACCCTGGCTAGAGTGCAGTGGTGCGATCTCGGCTCATTGCAACCTCTGCCTCCCAGGTTCAAGAGATTCTCCTGCCTCAGCTCCTGAGTAGCTTGGACTACAGGTGCATGCCACCACACCCCGCTATTTTTTTGTGTTTTTAGTAGAGATGGGGTTTCACCATGTTGGCCAGGATGGTCTCAATCTCCTGACCCCGTGATCCACCCAACTTGGCTTCCCAAAGTGCTGGGATTACAGGCGTGAGCCACCGTGCCTGGCCTGTTATAGATTTTTTTTTTAAAAAATGAAGTGAATAGATTTTCAGATTAGGTGAAAACTTCTTTGTATCCATTCAAAGCCCCATTTCTTTTCTGCCTTTTCCAGAGGCAACTACTGTCATTAATTTGATGGGTGTTCCTTCAGTATATTTTTGTGCTTTTACTGAAAATGGATGCATTTACAATGTCTAAAATTACTTGGTACACTTTATATTTACTTACATGGTATTATCCTGAATGAATTATTATTCATTTCCTTCTTTTTTCCACACTCACTGTTATATTTTTGAGACCTATCCTTGATACACATAAAAATAAAAATAATTCCATTGTATATTCTATAGCCATTTTTTAAAGATAATGAATATTTAGGGTTTTTTTCTTTCAAATTTTCACTATTGCAAAAGTGTTTCAGGGGCATTACTGTACAAGTTTCCTGTACACATACATGAGCATCTCTCTAGGGTATGCATTCAGAAGTAGAGGAAGTATAATACTAAAGGCCAAAATCATAAAGGAAAAGAGTGATAGCTGTGTCTACACAAAAAGTTTAAAACATCAGGATAGCAAAAGCATTTCAAAAGTGGAAAGAAAAAAACCAGGAAAAACATTTGTAAGAAATATGGCAGAGAAGGTTCACTATCCTTAATATATAAAGAGTTTTTACAAATCAATTTGAAAAAGGTATCAGTGAATAAATTCGTAGAGATAATAAGCAAACAGTTCACAAAAGAAGAAATATGAATCAGTAGTGAACATGTCAAAATAAGGTAACCTTATTAGTAATCAAAAGAGTAAAAATTAAAAGAATAATTATCTTTCCTTTTGGCTTATCAGACCAGTAAGGACGAGAAAAGAATGATGATATATGATATTCAGTGTTAAAATGTGGTTGTAATAGGCATTTTTTTTTGGGGGGTGGGGTGGGGATGAAGTCTTTCTTGCTCTGTCTCCAGGCTAGAGTGCAGTGGAGGGATCTTGGCTCACTGAAACCTCCACCTTCCAGGTTCAAGCAATTCTCCTGCCTCAGTCTACCGAGTAGCTGGGACTACAGGTGTGCACCACCATGCCCGGCTAATTTTTGTATTTTTAGTAGAGACAGGGTTTCACTATGTTGGCCAGGATGGTCTCAATCTCCGTGATCTGCCCACCTCAGCCTCCTAAAATTCTGGGATTACAGGCGTGAGCCACTGCACCCAGCCAATAGGCACTTTTATATACTGTGGGTAGAGTTTAAATGGATGTAAACTTTCTAGAAGAGAATATGGTAGTATGTATTAAAGGCTTTATAATATAAAAACTCTGACTCAGAAATTCTACTTTAAGAATTAAATCCAGAGAAAATAAATCAGATTTTGTATCAATATGTCTGTAATGAGGATGTTTCTTGTAGTGTTATTTATGCTATAAGGTTAAAGATGGCTCTGCCTAAACCAATGAAGAATATGAAGAATATGGCTAAATCAACCCAAGATTTAAAAAAACCTAACTTTAAAGATGCAGTTAATTTATTATTATTATTTTTTGAGACTGGGTCTCATTCCAGCACCCAGGTTGGAGTGCAGTGGTGAAATCATAGCTCACTGCAGCCCCGAACTTCTGGGCTCAAGACATCCACCTACCTCATCCTTCTGAGTAGCTAGGACTATAGGCATGTGCCACAGCATGTGCCTAATTTTTAAATTTTTTGTAGGATCTTGCTATGTTGTCCAGGCTGGTGTTGAGTTCCTGGCCTTAAGAGATTCTTCTACCTTAGCCTCCCAGAGCACTGGCATTACAGGCAAGATGCAGTCAATTTGAGGAAATTGAAAAGGCCTCCCAAGAGAAGTTACTTTGATCATCAGAGTCTTGAAGGATGGGAACCTGTTTGCCAAGGGGTGGAGGTGGAAATAGGGGAAGAACATTCTGCAAAAGTAAGTGGCCAGTACCAAGGCAAGAAATCTCAGGAGAACCTGGTCAGATCAGGAAGTGACAACAATTTTGGGTGACGGCATATAGGGAACATGAAGAGGAGCAGAGCCAGGATGGAGCCCTCTCTGTTCTGAGCCCATCCCATGATGTCATGGTCCAGGTATTGCTTGGAGGCTTTTCAGTATTTCATCACAAAGTTCAAATTACTTGGGGTTATTTCAACTTGAGTATTTAATTCCATCAAAATATTTATTTCTTGTTTTCAAATTTTATTTAGCTTACTCTTCCAAAGAATGTTCCAAGTAAGCAAGATTTCACTGAGTGGCCTTTCATTGCTACATTGCATGTTTTAACAATTTGCTTGCTTAACATCTATTCCTTATGCAGCTGTCAATTGTCAGTGTACAATTATACGGCTGCTGTGTTCTCTTCGGAACACCGGCTCCCTTGGTTGTCCCTCTGGTTTGGCTGGTGACTTCAAATACTTTGCTTTGCAAACTATTTGAAGAAACCAAGAGTGGGCTGTCCTAGGCTTGGAGTCACACTGGCCTGGGTAGGAATCCTAACTCTGCAATTTGTAAATGTGCGATCCTGTCCAAATTACTTAGCCTCACTCAGCCTCTCTTTCCTCGTCTGTGAAATGGAGTTGATGTGTGAGGACTACATGGATAATGTCTATAAAGTGGTATTCAGAGCTTATAGTATGTGCTAAATAAATGTTAGCTATTGTTACTATTTTATGGGTAACTGGATTCCTTCTGCCTTCTCTTATTAATTCCCAGGGGATTATTTATGTTATAGGTCTAATTAACTATTTATCATTCTAGAACTTCTTTTGTGTTTCCTACCTCAGTGGCATGTTGGTGAGAGGAAGCTGAGAATTCGCTGTCTAGGCTGACTCTTGATCCCAGGCTTCAGTGAGCAAAGTGTAGGAGGCCTCAGGTCTCCTTCTAAGTTAGCCAGTTTATACAAGGTCTGTGGAATGAGCCCTTTTAGGTCCACAGACTGTGGGTTTGAATGACACATGACATTAGGTTATCTCTCTGTGGAATCCCAACATTCTTGCAGCCTGGTTCATCCCACCCTTGAAAAAATCACCAAGAAGCAGGGATTCTAGAGAGTCAGGGAGAGAAACTCATGGATTCAGCCAGGCGACCTTCAGAGATGAAACCCCCAAACACTTGGAAAGTGATAGACCAATTATTGGTGATGAAATCCCAGGGGACCTTTCTTTTCAGAAGTGTTCCTTCTTTGAATCTCGTGATGTCATCCGTAGCTGTCAGTAATCACTCTTATCACAACATCCTGTCAAGTCACTTGTCTGCCTCTCCCACTAGACTCTAAATTCCTTGAGAACCACACAGTCTCTAGGAAGGAGTATGGTATTTTGGAATTGAGTTTTCTACACAGCTCTAGGACTTGTGACCGCCTGGGTCAAGTTATTTGTTTCCTCATCTGTAAAATGAAGATACTCACTGATTTATAGACTTACAGGGATCAGATACAAGTTATGAAAAGTGACTGGCATATAATAGTTGGTTAATAAATGATAGCTGGTGACTCTGAGAACAGCTATGGTAACAGCAATGATAATGCCAGAGCATATAATGCCGGCGTAGCATTGCGCCTGATGTGTCCATCAGCACTGGTTGCATGGATAGACGGTTAAATGGATGAGTGGTCAAATAAATTCATGTTTAAATAGATGAGTAAATGGGCCAGGCATGGTGGTTTGTGCCTGTAATCCCAGCACTTTGGGAGGCTGAGGTGGGCAGATCATTTGAGGTCAGGAGTTCAAGACCAGCCTGGCCAACATGGCAAAACCCCATCTCTACCAAAAATACAAAAAAATTAGCCTGGCATGGTGGTGCATGCCTGTATTTCTAGCTACTTGGGAGGCTGAGGCAGGAGAATCTCTTGAACCTGGCAGGTGGAGATTGTAGTGAGCCGAGATTGCGCCACTGTACTCCAGCCTGGGTGACAGAGTGAGACCCTGTCTCCAAAATAAATAGACAGGCAGACAGATGGATAGACAGATGGTAAACAATTCCAACAGGCTGACTTCAACCCTTGTCATTTTTAGCCTCAACCACATCTGACGCCATCAAATACACAGTTGCCTCCTCTCTCATCTTTTAGGAAGAATCAGAAGTTTGCTGATTCTCATCCCTGGTTGACTGTTCTTTCTCTCTTCTTTCTTGGCCTTTTTTCCTTTCTCCTATTCCCTAGATGTTAACCATTCTCCAGAGCATATTCTTGAACATTGCTTTTACCGCTTTCACCCTCAAGGATTTCATTATTAAGGCTTCAATGATCACCATTATGTAGATAAAGTCAAGATGTCTTATACAGACTCTTCTGCATTCTGGGCTCATATTTCTTAAAACTTACTTGTCAAAAGAATGCCCTGTTGACTCTTTGAAATGAAATTTACCATCTTCTGCCTGAAGCCGGCTCCTTCCCTGGCATGGGTATGCACATTCATGGTGTGGCAGCTTTTCCAGGCTCCTAGAGGCTTGACACGCCGGAGTCATTTCTGACTCCTCCCACCCATGTTCCAGTCAGTTGCCAATCATGTGATTTCGTCTCCATATGCTCTTGCATCTGCTTCCAACCTCTTTTCTCCTGCCAGGCACTTTCTGATTCAGGTCCTCTCTATGATCTTGAGCCAGTTCTCTAAAGTGGAACACTTAACACTGAGTGTTGTAAGAAATATTAGAATTTCCATATGTATGTGCATTTTAATTTCAATCTTTGAAGTGTTCTGTTTTAGATCTGTTTTATAAATAATTTATTATAGTAGTGTATATATATATATATATATGATACAATAGAATAACATTATTATTACTAGAATAATAATATATACCAAGAAACCCTCAATAGCTTCTCTGTGAGGCTGTTCTTGCATTGCTATGAAGAAATACTTGAGACTGGGTAATTTATAAAGAAAAGAGTTTTAAGTAGCTCACGGTTCTGTAGGAAGCATAGCGCTAGCATCTGCTCAGCGTCTAGGGAGGCCTCAGCAAGCTTTTTCTCATGGTGAAAGGATAAGTGGGCATAGGCACTGCACATAGTGAAAGCAGGAGCAAATCTCACTAGTACTCACTCTTGCAAGCACAGCGCCAAGCCATGAAGTATCTACCACCAGGACCCAAGCACCTCCCACCAGGACGCACCTCCAGTATTGGGGATTACATTTCAATGTGAGATTGGGTCAGGGACAAATATCCAAACTATATCAGCTTCCAACTACCTATCATGTTGAAAACAAACTCACCTGCCTGTCATTCAAGACATATATAGTCCCTCCTTTCTAGGCTGGTACACATGCTGCAGGCTCTAGCCAAATTGAACTACTTACTGGATGCTTTTAAGCTCTCACTTCCTCACGTTTATGACTTTGTATTGTTCTCTTCTTTTACTCTCCATCTGCTATAAGTAGTATATGTAGTGGTTAAGAGCAAGGAGATTACATATACATTATATCTATATATAATCTAGATATATATATTATATATATATACAATACATACATACAATCTAGATTGTATATATATAATATAATATATATAATCTAGATTATATATATAATCTGTGGCAGCTTTTATATTATATTTATATATATAAAATCTATATGATATATATATAATCTATATGATATATATCTATATGTCGATATCTATATCTAATATATAATCTATATTATATATCTATATATCTATATTATCTGTATCTATAATCTAGATATTATATATATAAATAGATTTTATATATATAGATTATATATATATAATCTGTGGCAGCTTTTCCAGTCTCCCAGAGGCTTGACATACCGGAGTCATTTCCAGTATGTCATTTCTGGAGATATATATATATATATCCATTTCAATCTCAGTCATTAAAATGTTCTATTTCATATAAGTTCAAATCTTGGCTCTGACACTTTTTAGTTGTTTTATTTGGGCAAGTCACTGACACTTCTGAACCTCAACTTCCTCATCTGGAAAACAGGGATAACAACAGTCAGCTCATGGGTTTGTTGTGAGGAGTTATTGAATAACGCATGTGTTGAGCTTAACACCATGCCTGGCATATTCATAATACCTGTTCTAAAAGTGAGAGCTGCTGCTACTGCTTCTGTTACTCCTTTCCAGTATTTTTAGTCCAATTCTCCCAAATGTGAGATTGTGCAGGAAGGTAAAGGTTGTTGTAACATAAAAATATTAACAAATGAGCTTGGCGTTCATGTGACTATTCCTTACTCAGACATTCCTCCCAGCATCATATGACTCACTCCTGCCCATCCTGACATCATTGGTCTCTCTGTTTCAGTAGAATTGTTTAATAATATTAATACTCAATAGTACAATGCAAATACAATGCAAGGCAACTGTAAAATAAAACTAAACTTTGCAAAAGATATTAGATACGATGAAGTCAATGCAACTTATGATATTAAAAAAATGCTGGAGTCATATACAAAGGCAGTGATCTAAAATAGGATCTTGTGGAAAGAGATAATTGAACAAATATAAGTATAGGCACTTCAAAAAAGAATGTTTTACATATCAAAGGATTAAGAGGGAATTTGGGAGAAATTAGTGAAACTTTTAAATATTACTGCTAACAGAAATATTTAAAAAAATACTTGGTCAGAGTATTTAAATAAAATATAAAAAACATTAACCATAAAAGAACTATGTATAAATCTTGCTACGTTAAAATTAAGAATGTCTGCTCCTGAAGAGAAGTCATAAACGAAAGCACAAACTTTACATGTCTTTCCATATCCAGAATATATAAATAATTACAAATCAGTAAAAAAAAAAATACGGTGTGTGAACAGGCATTTCTCAGAAGAGGAAACACAAATGAATAAACTTGGGGAGAAAAAACCCTCAACCTTACGTTATAAGCAGGGAAATGGAATATATGATAACACTGAGATGCCATTTTACTGTTTCTAGAAGGACAAGAGTTAATATGTCTGAATTAGTTATCTATTGCTCCATTGCAAATGACTACAATTTCACAGCTTAAAACAACATTTTATCTTGTCATTTCAGTGGGTTGGGAGTCTGGGTATGGCTTAACTGGGTCCTTTGCTTAGGAATGCCTGACAATACTCAGCAATGGCAAGAATGCAAATCAATGGGCATTTTTATAAAGCGCTTTGGAAAATAATTTTCTATTACCTTATGAAGTTGAATGTTCACATAGCTTTAAGATGTAGCACTTCCACTCATAGTCCATATCCTAGCAAGATGTGGACATATGAACTTGGGAACATGCACAAGAATGTTCATAAAAACAAAACCCTGGAAACAACCCAAATACCCACTGACAGGTGAATGCAGAGATTGTGGAATTCTTACCCAATGGAATATCAAATCAACTACGTGAACAGAAACACAAAATAACCATAAGATTTACAGCTCAATAAATCTTAGAACCATAATATTGAGGAAAACAAGGAGGCCAAAGAAAACTAGATATGCTCAGATCTATTCTTATAAAGCTCAAAACAACGCAAAACTAAGTAACAGATACGTGAAAAAACTATATGGAAAAATCAAGGCGATTATAATAATGGGTTTCAGAATGGTGCTTACCTTGGATGATGGTTGTAAGAACAGGGATGGGTTGGGGAAGGGGATACACAGTAGCTTCCTGGTAATGAGAATGTTCTATTTCATGAGTTGGGTGATGGCTTTACCCTGAGCATTTATTTTATTATTATGCTTTATAGCTATATATGCTATGTATCTTCTTTTGTATGATTGTTACATAATAAAAATTTAAGAAAATGTGCACTGTAGTAGTCAGATATATGAAGTCAAATTACACTATACTATAATGTTGTCAGTTATGTCAAAAAACCCCAGTCATTTTAATTGGGGTTTATTGGTTATTTGTTTGTTCTAATAAGTAGCACATTATTATAATTAAAATGTAAATTTTGTTAATTATAAGACAAAAACTTATGAGTATTTGGTTTCTCAAGAAAAAAAGTCTCATTGAAACTTTGTTTATTTTGAAAATTGGACACCATTTTATTTCATTTCATTTTGGGAGGCTGAGGTAGGAGGACTGCTTGAGCCCAGGAGGTCAGGGCTGCAATGAGTTGTGATTGTGCCACTGTACTCCAGTCTGTATAACAGAGTGACACTCTGTCTGAAACAACAACAACAACAACAACAACAACAACAATGTATTTTCAAAGAAAAATAGCAAAAGCCTATTGGACACCTACACATTCTTCAATTCTGATTTTCTTTAAATTTGGAAGTGACTTACTGATTTACTATTTTAAACAACTCCTCTTTTTCCCCTTTAGACATTTACCATCTACTCATGCTAACTTCTCCAGAGGAGACAGCTCTAGCCTGTATCTATAGGTCCTTGTTTAGTACCTTTTACCAAAAAATACAAAACACAATTCTATTTTGCATCTGAAGGGCTGTATTCACCAATAATAGGAAAAAAAAATTCTTTGGAATAGTCAATTACGTTGATTTTTAAAAATAAACACATGAATGTGATTTGGTTGGGGCAGGAATCCATTCCTGTGTTCCTGGTAATCTGATGCCCATCTTTGAATCCTTGTAATTCATTCTCCCTATCCTACCCAAGTTATGATTTGAATCCAATGATCCAACTTCAAGGATTGAGCCCTCTCCAGTCCAAACATTTATAACCAGCAAAACCAAATGGGAGGAGGCAAAATGCAAATCAGAAAAGGTTTCTAGGGAATGAGGAGCTATGTCTGTCATCCACTTAAGAGATGTACATCAATAACTATCAAATTCCCCCAAACAAATTTCTCCGTAGTGTTCAGATAAATTTTAAAAATTTAATAATCATAGAGACAATGGATACCATTTAAAATGGATTAACTTCAAGTGGCTTTGTCTATTAAATTTGTCCTTTGATAGTGAAGACCTTTTCAGATCCACAAATACAAATATTACTGCTGCTACTTCTCTCACCGAGATGCATCTGAAATATTTCCCTTTCCGTGGTCCACCAAATTGATATCATCTCTACTTTTGAACTTACCTACACACTGCATAGTACTCCTAGCACCTCTTTGGGAACCTGGCATGACTCTGTTTTGTTTTATAATGACCTAGTTATTTGTTTTTCCATAACTGGATACTAAACTCTAGACCTTACTGATTTTTTTTTTTTTTTTTTTTTTTTTGCGGTGGCCAGGGCGGGGTGGGGGAGGACAGAGTCTCGCTCTCTCACCCAGGCTGGAGTACAGTAGAGCGATCTTGGCTCACTGCAAGCTCCACCTCCTGGGTTCAAGTGATTCTCCTGCCTTAGCTTCCTGAGTAGCTGGGATTACAGGCATCTGCCACCATGCCCGGCTAATTTTTGTACTTTCCATAGAGATGAGATTTTGCCATGTTGGCCAGGCTGGTCTCAAACACCTGATCTCAAGTGATCTGCCTGCCTTGGCCTCCCAAAGTGTGTGTGAGCCACTGCACCCGGCTGACCTTACTGATCTTTGAACCTAGAACAGTCATGCACATAGAGTTGTTGCTAAATAAATACTTGAATTGACTTGAATTTCTCTGTACCTGTTTTATTACTGGCTTTAAGAAACGTCAACACTATCATGATTTAATATGTGCAAATTCTTCACATGCATTAAATTGCTAGGTAAGGTGCAAAGTAGCCTTGGTAACAATGTTCAAGCTAGTCTAGAGACTTACATACTTTGTACCAGATTTTACATACGCATATTTGCATTTTGGAAATAAAATCCATTGCAAAAAGATGTCTCCAGAAAGTTTGTGTTGCTCACATCAGAAAGCACCAGAAGCATTTTTCCTATTGTTACAAAAATGGTGAAGGTTAGCGCATGCAAATTTCTCATATGCCTCATAAAACACTTACTCATCTACATCCAAAGCCAAGAGCCACTGTGTAACTAACTGGTTCCCTGCTCATAAGGAACTCGGCTGTGTAATTCTGTTTCATCACCAAATTCCAACATTTGCTATCTTCTCCAGGGGGCTTTACCACTTCATGACATCATAAACAAGATGGGCCCAGAGTTCAGTTTAGTTGACATCTTCGTTATAAAGCCAATAAACAAGAAAGCCCCAAGGTACTAGGCATTATTTTTTTCCTTTTCTAAAGCTAGATAGAAATATAATATGTTTACAGAGTTTCTAATTTATTTTCCTACTAATGAAAACAGGCATTTCCAGATAAATTAGGCAGTGTTCTGGAGTTGCTTTTATATACAGAGGGAAGCAATTTTGCTTAGAATTTTAAATGTGGCTTTTGTCTTTTGTTAAGAATTATGGATGGTAGTGGAGGGATAGAAAAAGGACTGAAATCAAGCAAAGAGGCAAAAATGTATTGCATTTTTTTTCAATTCTGGAAAAGAGTTATGTGTGCAATTAGGATTTCTGTGTTTAAGGAGGCTGTTTAAGAAGTCAACACATTATTTAGTTGAGGAATGTAGTTTGTTATGCTTGCATTTGTATATTTACGTGTATCAGTATGTACATGCACATACAAGTAGTCTTTTCAGAGCCAATTAATTTGAATGTATTTGCAAGTCTTATGAATTAAAAGAATGACTTGAACTTCAGAAGACCTCTATAAACATTTAACTAAGAGATCAAGGCAGCGTTGTACCTCAAGTGATTTTCTGAGTTATATACAATATATACAATAAAAAAATATAGCTCAAAGTGATGGAACTCATAGCACCAGCTCAGTAAAGTGAATTATGTAAGCTCTGCTAACTGGAAGATGTCACTGAATGGTTTAATTCAAGTAAAAGTTCTCAACACAAATACATCTGTACCTGTATTGATGTATATTAGTAAAGTGCCATGGGTATAGTTTGCTGACTGTATAATTGCAATCAACAAAATTGTTGAGCTTCCTCAATAGAATGAGGACAGCACAACAGTGGATGCGAGTTACGGGGTGGAGGCAGAGAGAGAGAGAGAATGAGAGAGAGAGAGAGAGAGAGAGAGAGGGAGAGATCCACCATGGTTCGGGCCTTAAAGGCTCATAATTCAGTTGGAGAAAAAGAATGGATTTATAAAAGATAAAATACTGTTGGTAGTAACATGACGATGTCTGTTGACATTTTGAAAAAGAGATTTTCTGTATATTCGGCGAAGTAGCTTCTCTCAGAAGTACTGGTTATTGAATTTTTTAAAAAATCAACATTATCTTGAACCCACTGGGTAAGGCTGGAGTGAAGGCAAGATGGTATCTCTTTCCTTGGAGTTCTTGGCACTCAAGCATCTGAGTGAGTAGCTTTTGCCCTGGTAGGTGTAGATAAGCATGCGTCTTTGGTCTGGAGGAAAGCTGCCTGTTTCACTTGAGTCAGCTTGTTCACAGAGTGAGGCGATTATTCCCAACTCTCACCCAAGCAAATTGATGACTCCAGGGTGAGCAGAATCAATGCACTGGCATTTGCCAAACACAGATTCAGATGAAAATGGAATAAATTAGTTCCTCTCAGTCAGTTACTGCTTTGAGTAGATGAGCTGAGGAAGAAGGGGAGCTGAGGTGCACACTGAATGTGAACTACCTTCTGTTTTCAGCTGAAGATACAAACAGACAGTGATTATAAAACTGTAGCTTGGTGGGGAAAGGAGTCCTGTGAACAACTCAATTGCTCCCTCTGAATTGTACCTGGAATAGCACCGACTCTTATTTGCATAGGCTGTTCAGAATATGTCTGGAGTTTCCATTGTGAGGTTACAGACTGCCACCATGTAATAACAGCATTATTGGAAGCTAATACTGTAATTAATTTCTTACCACTATACTCAGCTGATATTGACAATGAGATGTGCTGTTACCGAGCATACCTTGGCAGATTCTTTGCAACAAAAGAATCCATAATCACATCTGATGGCGTGTCCAATGGAGAGAATAGGATATCTAGGAAGAGAGTATCATTTCAAGGATGGACATAGTATGGTTAGTGCTCTCAAGACATGCTCAGCCAAAGAGAAAGCTAGTATTTTGGTATTAGTAGTTGAACTTTATTCCAGTATAGCTGTTCATGAAATAAATAGTAAGGCATGCTACAAAGTAATATTGCTGTGCATCATGAGCAAAGTCTGAATAAAACAAATGCCAATCTGAAGATGCAATCTTTCGTTGGTGGGGAAATAATACACTCTCTATGATTTCCTTATGATGTTACATTGACATATGGTGCTTCTAACCAAGTGACAAATTAATTGACTAGATTTAAGGAGAAATGCATGTGGCTTAATGAAGAAGGACAGGATATGTATTATAAAGCAGCTGGTTCTGCCACTGCTGGCTTATGGAGACAATATACATTGGACAGCTAATGAGTCTCTATTGCATAAGATAGATTCTCTTTATAATAGAATTGCATGCTTTGTCTCTAAATGGGGTTATTATACACACCACTGCACAATGTTTGAAGAGCTTGGTTGGCCCATGTAGAGGGTTACGAGAAAAATAAATTGGAAGACAATCGTACTTAAGACCTTCAATCCATCAAACATTTCATCTATCTAAATTACTAGCACGTTCTCTCAAAATAGGAATTTGTATGATACACAAGGCTAGAATGTTAATGCTGACCAGACTTTGCTTTGTCAGACAGGTTTTCCACTGTAAGCACTGACCAAAATTCATGCACGGTGAAGCTGCACCGTGTACATTCCAACCACTGCCCACCTTCCGTTTGTCTCTGCTCTGCATGTGTTCCACTATCTTAGTTCCTGAAGTTTGATTCAGTATTTCTTCTCCCCACCAGGAACACACAGGCCTCACTTGCCCTGGGTTATTTAATTCTAAGACCTTTTTTACTTTGACTACCCAGACAATTTTAGTGGTAATTCAGTTTCTTCACTTTTCTCCATACCTGTGGGCTCTCACTGTTCAGTTGCTCAGCTATTCTTTAGAATAAATCCATTCCAATTAAGGTTACAGCCTAGAAAGAAATACTGGGCTCGGTGTGGTGGCTCATGGCTGTAATCACAGCACTTTGGGAGGCTGAGGCTGGTGGATAAAATGAGCCCAGGAGCTGGAGACAAGCCTGGGAAACATAGCAAGACCCTGCCTCTACAAAAAGTACAAAAATTAGCCAAGCATGGTAGTGCACGCCTGTAGTCCCAGCTATGCAGGAGGCTAAGGTGCGAGGATTGCTTGAGTCCAGGGAGGTCGAGGTTGAGTCCAGGCTGCAGTGAGCCGTGATTGCACCACTGTACTCCAGCCTGGGTGACAGAGTGGGACTCTGTCTCAAAACAAAAGAAAAAAAAGGAAAGAAAAAATTACTGGACGTGATGAAGAAGACAGGATAAATGGTAATATCATTCACTCTGTGTCAGAAGACTGTGCTTTCTATTAGAGGACATGGCAGGGCTTACTCAGATGGTATAGATGGGGAGATGGAGGAGGTGAGTCATGCTCTTACCATCATTACTCTAATGTGGCTTTGAACCTGATTCCACCTTTTGGCTTGATTCCTCTATCCATGATGTCATATAGTTGGACTTTTGTAGCCTAATTTAGTCCAAATATTTTCAGGGCGATACCATGTCTTTGAGTCCCAGGGGAAGTTTTGCACAGGAAAGATGATTCTTGGGGTATGTCACCACTAGGTTTTTGACTTGCCAATGGACTTTGGAGGCACCATTAATTCCTGCTGGTGTCGAGATTCTCACCTGTGTGGTGAGGTGACAGTATTTTGCTTTTTCCAAACTTTCTTCTCTGTGTCTCTCTCCTCCCAACCTACCAAGAGTAATTGAAGAGAATTACACCTGTGAAACATTTCAAGATGTTTGAAGTAAGATGGTCTTTTGAGTTTAAGACATTATTATATCCCAAACCAGATTGCTTTCTCTCTGTCATTGTGAGGTTCTTTCCTTTGCAAGTCTATCTGTACTCTGGTATAGAGAAAGGTGAACTGAAAAAATGGACAAAACTGTTTCATGGGCTTCTCCACATATTTATTACCCTCTCCAAATTGAATCTTGAAGCCTTGTCAGAAGTGTTATTTTCCCAACAGAGCAGGTGTTAAGTGTCTATAGAAAATAAACTCACCTCCTGATATCTTTCTCATTGCTTGCTACATCCATTTACTGTGAAGATTACATTGTAAGGTGTGACAGGAGGTGTTGTACAGCAAGGGAAAATCATCACTTTGTAATTCGATTTGTTCAGGTTCTTTTCTTTTGCACGGGTTTTGGATTTCCTTGTCATTTCTGCAATTATTTCTAAAATGGTGAGTATTCTTTTCATATGTGTTTTTCCCGAAGTTTATTCCATCCAACTAATTTTTAAGTTGAATATACTCTTCTATGAGTAAAGCTATGTTTTTGTAATGAAGTTTCTATAATTTGGCCAGCGAAAAGGAGAAACCAAAACAAATGGTAACAATGACTAATTAATGATTTTTCTTTCACCCTTTTTTAAAAAATAACTTTTATATTCTCTGCTAAAACCAGATTTGATAACAATGCTAAGAATACTTAGCTATAGGTAAAAATTAATATCCATTTGACTGAGATTTATTTAATGAGAAGGCTTGTCCTTAATATAATTATCTTAAGGAAATAAATGCATACAGAGACTAATGAGTAGACACACTAGTCTTTATCAGTGTTTATTCAAATTATTGCAGTTTAATGATATGGAAATCTAGAATTGAGATGCTTTAGAAATAAATCTTTGCTTGTATGTAATTTATTTAGTTCAAGGATCTGAAAGCACTTTGCAAGCAATTAAACTCTAAGATTCAAATGGAGATTTCACATTGTTTATTGTTAAAATAAATTTACAGAATTATTTGCTTAGGGTTTCTAAAAAATTCTTTCTTTTAGTTCTACAAATATGCATACCCAAGTTTCCCTGGATATTTACCTATTCCCTCAAACTATTTTCAGATTTCTTTTCTTCCCATGCCATCATATTTCTTTCTTTCTTTCTTTTTTCTTTTTAGATGGGGTCTAGAGTGCAGGGGTGCATAGCTCATTGCTCCCTCAAACTCAAATGATCTTCTTACCTCAGCCTCCCAACTAGCTGGGACTACAGGCATGCACAACCATGCCCAGTTAATTTTTGTGTTATTATTATTTTTAATAGAGCCAGAGTCTTACTATGTTGCCCAGGTTGGTCTTGAACTCCTGGCCTCAAGCGACCCTCCTGCCTTGGCTTCCCAAAGTGCTGGGATCACAGGCATGAGCCACTGCACCTGGCTATAATATTTCTTGAAACACTCTCTTTTTGACTTCTTTCCTCCAACCAGAGTCAGCCACTCCCTCCTTTTTCTGGCAAGATCTTCTATCCTTGCCCTTGTCTCCCAGTCCTGTGATCTTATGTTCAGGTAGAGAGGAACTTTCTCTTACTCATTGTTTTATTACTTGTATCCCAATGTTGGGCACATCCCTGCCCTTCATAAGGATTGTTTCAATTCATGACAGAATGAATCTGTAAGAGAATGTGATCACTGTAGAGCTGTGAAGTAGCTTGAGCCGCTCCCAAATTGTGCTGGCTATACAATGAAAGGCATTTTCCTCGTTTTGATGGAGCTGTTTATCTCTTACTCCTGGTTCTGCTCTCTACCAGGAAAAGGAGAAACTCTACGTGGAACTAAAGCACGTCTTGGCCCGCCAGCCTGGACCTGAGGCTGCGGAACAGCTGAAGCTCTACCGACGCACACTCCATGACAAGAAGAAGCAGCTGAAAGTAAGTGGTAGCCACTGTCCCTTTCTGGTCCCAAGGCAACCACACTCTGGGGAGCACACCTGGACAAGTCCGCTGCCTCCACGCAATGAGCGAGTCTCTCAAATACCACACTCCTCCCAGATCTGCTTTCTTAGAGCTCTAGTCTAAGATGAGCCAGCAGACCTCAGAGCCACCCCTCTTTTCCTAGACTATTAGACAGCACCATTATACATTTCCAGAAAGAGGCAGGTGATCAAGAGAGGAAACGATGTTGGCAGCGAAATGGAAATGTGGGGGACAGGGTTTGTATGACTGATCTCAAGATGATTTATTAGAGTACTTGAAGGGCAGGGAGGAGCAAAGGAAATATTTTAACACCACTGCCCAGCTGAAGCAGACTGCTGTCCCATGGCGCTAGTCCGTCCCATCTGAAATAACCATACACAGAAATCTAGCCACTGCCCAACCCTGAGGGCCTTGCTTTCTTACCAGCTGTCAAATACGTAACCACGAAGGGGAAATAAAATCAGGGAAGATTTTTCGATAGCATGATACCCTTCTAAGTCACATAAGAACCTCAGTTGCAGAGCTATGGCGTCTTTTACTTTCATATGTGCCTTTTAAAAGTTTTCTCAAAACCTGTGCATGTTCACACTGTATTTTGAGCTTTGCCTCCTAAGCGAGTACTTAGATATTCTTGGCATGTCGGGAAAGTTTTACACACACAGCCACAGGATGAAGCATGTGCCAGTTGAATTCTGGTACTTCCTATCCAATGAGGGTAATAATCGTTGACTTTCTGCCTGGGGTAAAATATATGCCACCCTACTAGTATAGCACTAACCCCTTCAAAAATAGGACGTTGTAAAACTGCATCCTTTTATTTAAAAGGGCAGATGAAACAAGGCTAATTAGAGCATTCATTTTCAATTTGTCACTGTGAATGTTCATTTCACATGAGCATCCTGACATAATTTGAGTTTTGCATAAGGCGTAATATTTTGATTATTTTGTTTCTTTAAACAATTGAATATTTTAAACCAAACAAATTATTTTCTTGTTTTCTCACAGGTAGATATAGATTAGAAAAGCACAGATCTGTCTTATTCACACAGAGCTCTGCGTTGCCTTCAAAGGCTCACAGGAGCCTTTTGTGATTTTAATCCTTTTTCTCAGGAAATCCAAAATTTTTTGCTAGAATGAAGTGTGACCCCTAATGAAGAGGTTTCGAGTGGGTGGTACTGAGCATGTCTGCCAGTTTGTCCTTGATACTTATCTACTCTTTTAGGAAATTCCACATTCATTGTTTAGAAACAGGGTCTTTGTTTCTAAGAATTTAACTATTGAGACAGCTGTTTTTTTTTTTCTTTCCAGCATGAAAATTACATTCTTTAGCTTACGATAGCGTAGTCAGAATCATTTTCACAGCAGTGAAGAAGAAAGAGATCAGAATCAGATGAACACTAAGAAGGCTAAGATCTCCCTTTTATGCAAATCTTTAAAATAGCGAGCAAGAGGAAAAATAAATCCAGCCTATTGCATGCCTGTTAGAACAATAGCCTTCCTTTGCTCTTTTCGGTTTGGTGGGCAGCACACCCCAGCTTTGGCATGTGCTATGTCCTATGCAGATGAGTGAATTCCCACTCTTCTTGTCCAGCTGGAGACTAGCAGCAGCTACTGAACACAGCAATGGAAGGAAGCAGATAGTCAGGCTTTGAAGACTCCCGAAGAACAGAGTAAAGAGGTGATGGGCAGTCAGCAGCACCACAACCTTGGAAAACACATAAATTGAATGCTTAGTTAGCAGTGATGGCAGGATGATTTCAGAATAATTTTTTTTCATAATCCTCAGATGAATCACACTCTCTAGTGATGTTTTTCTTGAATACTTTCTTTCTTTCTTTTTTAAAGGCTTTCAAAACAATTTTAGATTGTGTGTCTGGGAGTTTTTCTGTCTCTATTCATAATATTCCTTGAAGCACATTAGACCATTCATCTGTGAACCTGTTCGAATGTTGTCTAATAGTTCTCCTTTTAAGCAGGGGAATGATATTTTATTTAAAGTGGCAACCTGATGATGCATCTTCAGCTGTCAACCAGGTTTCTACTCAGATGTGGACACTGAGCTGGTGGTTGCATGCAGATTAATTGTGAAACTTGGCCATTGTTTTGCACCTTGAGCTCCACGGCAGTAAATGGTAGGAGATTAAAAGATTTCTCAGAAAAGGATATTGTATCTTTTGTTAATGCTGCTTTATTTGCCATGTTAGGTTTTGTCTTCAGAACTGAATATGTATGAAGTACAGAGCAAAGAATATAAACATGAGGTGGAGAAACTTACCATTGAACTCCAGAATTTAAAGAAGAAATACCTCGCTCAGAAACGTAAAGAACAACTTAAAATGTAAGAATTAGTCAAACGTCCTAATTTTGTTGTGCCTATCATTTGCACGTAAGAAAATATTTGCTGAACAGTCACAGAGTTGCAAGTTTCACTGGGGTAAACTAAGTCACAGGGTAAACAAATGATTTTCTACAGGTCACTAAGTTTGTATCAGAGCAAGATCAGTATCTCATCTGATATTGAGTCCCCTCCTTGGGATCCTAACAGGGATCCACTATCTGCTCATTGGTGGATCTACCATGGAGCAGAGGAAATGTAATACAACTCTTCCCCCCACACTAGTCTATGGTTTAGAGATAATAATGTCATAACTATGTTTGCAAATGATGTTCAAAATCAGCCTTGTATAGCATATTCACATTTAAAACTACATGTGCTTTTGCTAAGGGACAGGGGCTTAGTAAAGCTGTTCTTTCTAATGATGCCCCTGTACCACTATAACTACTAGTAGTTCACCTATGTTTTATTTATTTACTTATTTTTGATTTTTTTTTTGTAGTGACAGGGTCTTGCTATGTTGCCCAGGTTGGTCTTGAACTCTTGGCCTCAAACAATCCTCCTGCCTCAGCCTCCCAAAGAGTCGAGATTACAGGGTGAGCCACAGTGCCCTGCCTGCCTGGGTTTTTAGATAGTTACTCTCTCTGAACCATCTTCTATGCCTAGTGACTGGCTTTGGCCTCTTCTGTGTAGGGGTGATGTGACCTATTCTTCTAGGAGATGATAATGCAGAAGTGAGGTTAACATTTTGGGTTTCAGGATGCTCCCATATTGAAAAACAAAAGTTCTCTTCACATTGTTAGTATCATTTGCCTGATCCCAGGGTGAGAATAGGGGCCCAAATGAATCAAGTTTGAAATGAACTAGGTTTGAAACTTGGTTTGGCTGCGTGACATTGCCAAAGTCATCCAGTTAATTTTGTAGTGACTCACATTATGGGCTTAAAGTCATGCTTGGTATTTATCCACATGGACATTTGAGGGACATGGTGAAATATGGCTTGAGTGCATTTGCCTGTGATTCGTTAGTAGCAAAGTTATATAAAGTAACTGGATGCAAATTCATTTGCCAGCAAAAATCTGCCCTTCTTGTAAATCAGAATACTCCCCCGTTCCACATTTAGGTGCCAGTTTCGTGGTAGAGTAAAATACTGCTATAATTTAGATAAGTCCATCTTAATGTGTTGGTCTAGCAACTATCTGTCTGATTCAGAATCACTAGTGAGATTTATTAAACATGCAGGTTCCCAGGCCATGTTTCCAGATACTTGGATTCAGCAGGCTCTGGAAACCTGCAATTTAATAAGCTCCTCAGGTGATTTTCATGCACAGTGAACAACTAATATTAAAAATGTAAATTAAATGAATGCTGGAGTGGAAACACTGTATTTTTCTTTTAGGATATCAAGGTTGTGCTCATAAAATGTCTATGTGGTTAATTTCCACATGAGGCAGGTGTCTAACTCAGTGGTCTAAGCTTTTTGATTGTACACCCTTATCAGTACAACTTTTTGTTTGTTTTGAGACAGAGTCTTACTGTGTCACCAGGCCGGAGTGCAGTGGCTCCAACTTGGCTCACTCTGCCTCCAGGGTTCAAGCAATTCTCACGTCTCAGCCTCCCAAGTAGCTGGGATCACAAGCATACATTAACATGCCCAGCTAATTTTTTTTTTTTTTTGTATTTTTAGTAGAGATGGGATTTTGTCATATTGGCCAGGCTGGTCTTGAACTCCTGGCCTCAAGTGATCTGCCAGCCTTGGCATCCCAAAGTGCTGGGATTATGGGCATGAGTCACCGTGTCCTGCCAGTAAAACATTTTTGAACTTGCAGCTTCCTTCATATATATGCATATATCTTTAAAATAATTTTTATATTATTTATATTATGCATATATCTTTTACATAATTTTTTTATTTCAGAATAGTTTTAGATTTACCTGCAATGTATTTTAATTTATAAATTACATACAGATACCACTGTCAGTTTGTAACTCTTAGTAAGGCATACTTTTTAATTTTTAAAGAAAAAAGTATTAGTAGAATGTCTAATATCTTCTTTCTACCCACAGTGGATCATCTCATTCATTTTCTAAAGTTCATACACTCCATTTGGAGACCAATGGTCTAGTTTACATTGTAACAAACAGCTAGCATGGCTGTTTATTATCTTTCTAGAGCTGATTAATTTTCTTGCCTTGATCCTGGGGTTTGGCCTGTTTTCTTTGACATTACTGCCTGCCCCAAAGTTTGATGGACACAGAGAGCATGAGCTGCCCGGATATTGGCTCAGCCCTTCTCGATGGGCCCATCCACTGTCACTGGGCTGCCCAGCTGTGTGCCACTTGTGGCCATTTAAAGGTAAACAGATTACAGTGAAATCACTTCCTCAGTTTCACTAGTCACATTTCAAGTGCTTAATAGCCACATGTGGCTAGTGCCTGGGTATAACAGAAAGTTCAACTGGGCAGTACTAGAAAGTTCTAGAAAGCTCTAGAATCTTTGCCTTTACCTGTTCTCTTCTTGTCCTTACACGCTTATTACTAGTAGCCACTCTGACCTAGTTAGGGTTCCATTGGTGGTTCCATCTCCTTGGGGATCCATAAACTGGTAGACAGAGATTAGTTCATAGGAGAATAGCAAAAAAGATGCTGAAGAAAAAAATATGAAAAGGCAAGAACAAAAGTGCTGAGATGGTATAGACTGGAAGGAAGAAGGCTGAGGGAGTCATTATAATGGTCTATAAATACATTAAAAAGATAATATAAAGGAGACAGTATTCCCATTAGTCAGCTCAGACCAAGCCAGAAGCATTAAGCTTAAGCTCCTTCAGAAAAAGAAAATTCAGGTTATTTAAGGCAAGAGAGGGCAGGGGGAGGGGGAGTGCTGCTTGCCTCTAACACCAGTCAAGAGCCAGACAAGTTGCCAAAGTACAGGAAAGAATCTGCTTTGCTGGATCCACTCAAGGCTAAAGCTTTTGTCCTATTTATGGAGAATGGTTTTTCACCATAATGAAATCAATTCTGCTAAGAGACAGATGGGTTGATTACCAATCCTCTACAGGTTCTCTTCCAGTGGAATAATTTAGAATAATCTCTGTGGATGTTCTCTCCACATATGCCTTTATAAAATAGCAACTCGTATCATTTGGTGCCTTTTTACCTTCTTTTGTTTTTCTTAAACACCACTCTGATCACATTGTGATCACCACCTGTGCCTCCCCCTGCCCCTGACTTCCCTACCCCAAATCCCCCGGCTGATCTGTAGACTGCAGTACCAGTCAGATTCTCGTCCAGAAGATAGTTTGTTCCCGTAGGGTAAGTCTTTCATAATTGTCCAATCTAATTGATTTTAGTCTTAGCAGTTTACGTAATTTTCATCGTTTAACAGGGATTCCAAAGGTGTTTTCTCTAAGACCCCTAAGTGTATGATAGATAACTTATGTAGCTCTAGGTTACTTATGTAGGAAGCCTGAATATGAGTGTGTGTGTGTGTGTGTGTGTGTGTGTGTGTGTGTATTTGAAGAACATCTATATAAGAAGATACATTGTGGATTTTAGGGCAGAATTCCCTTCATCTGTTGCCAAAAATACTATCTTATTTACCTTCCCCAGCTTTTCTTGTATCTTAAACTATTTCTACTAATAATGGTTGCTTGTCTAAGGGTTACAGGAAAATTTGTGTTTTATAAATATCCAAGTTTGATGAAGATACTTTGTGTGTAGTAAGTATTTATAAGTTTCTACTAGAACTTTAGAATATAAAAGTTGATAAATGATGAATTAGTCATTATAAATGAGCCAAGAAAAAGATTCTTCTGACTGATCTTTGGTGCTAAACAAATGTTTTCTATAACAGGAAGATGATTACAAGTCAGAAGTCACCAAATACACAGTGTTTGAGTTATAATGAGATCTTCTGTTCATATTTAAATAAACATTGGGAGAGCATATTTTGCATTTAAATTGTCTTGCCCTAATTTTATGTTTTATCGGTGAACACCTAATTAGATTTAAACAACTACCTGGTCTAAAACTAGAAGCTGTAATCAAAGTAGTTTTCAGTGGCTAACACACCCTAGGATCATCAAATGTCAACTTAGACAAAAAGGATGTTAAGGAAGCTAACTTTCACCTCTTCTCTTACAGAAACAAGAACAAAGCACCCATGGAGGACACCCTCTTAATCGCCAAACCAGATGGCCCTAGTTTTACTGGGGGTGGATTTCCTCTCACGTCAACCAAGGTGAAGTTCTAACCTGAAGCTGCTGGCTGGGTCCAGTTGAACAACTCATGAAATCTGCTCTGGGACATTTTGGGGGAATCTCAGGCTCCTTGGATAATAGAATTGGGTGCTCAGAATCCAGGATGGAAAGAAGTGCAGAACTATCATAATCACATACATGTAAGAGGGATGGTGTTTTGCCTGGTCCACATTGATATTAACAGACTGTAATTCTCTCTGTTCAGTTAGGCTGGCCTATTGCATGAAGCAGATCTTTTGTTGTTACCCCATTGATTGAAACATACTAGACCTTAATTTCTCTATTATAGACATTGGTGTACTTGAAGATTTTATATTTAAAAGTATTTTTGAAATGCAATGCATCCCCTCCCACCTTATTAACAAGAATCTATTTTAATTATTCTCCATTAACGAGTCATTGCAGGAGATGAGAAAGAAGAACAAATTCTCAAGAATTTAAAAAGTGTTTTGAGAATGATTTCTATGTGGAATTTCTTTTCAGGCCTGGAGTAGGAAAATCTGTTCCAAAGAGACATACTAATAAATACTTTATCATAAAAAATAAAAAAGAACCTTTGTAGAGATTTTGATCTTTGCTTTGGTAGTGTATGTAATTAAAGTTTAAAACTACTGTGGGAAATGTTTAACATGAGCATTTGATTCACAGGAACCAAGACCATGAAATGAGAGATTTGGGCTGGTCTCCTATCCTTTCTAGGCCTCTATCCACCTTCTAGACTTGAGAACACAGTTATTTAGCACAGGCATCTGTTTGGCTCCTAGGCTGCTAGCGTTTTGAGCCATTGAATCCATTGTGATTTTTTTGTTGTTGTTGATGAAGCCACAGTTATTGGGGCATCCGTTCAAAGTTTCCTCATTGAGAGGTTTCATTCAGTTATATTGTGTGAGAACACTTTGGCCATCTCTCTTACAATAACTTGACCTCTGTGATTTTTAGAAAATTTTTGAGGAGTAGCTCAGGGATGAACAAGCACAGTGTTAATGGGATCATAACAATCCATTCATTTGTGCCAAGGGACCAAGATTTCCCTTGCTCAGAACAGGAGTGTTAATGACCTGTGATGTTTGTTTAGACCGTACACAGAGGTGGGACTTCGGAGGGACCTTCTGGATGTCCTGCCTCACCCTCAGTTCACTATGTGCCAGTCTCCACTCTTAGATGAGGTTCTCTAGAAGCAAACCAAAGACGCTGGTGTCAATGAAAGTGATTTATTATGAAGTGATCCCAGGAAAACCGTAAGAGGATAGTGAAGTAAGACAGGGAAGGGAAGGAGGCTGAGAAGGGTGCAACATTATGTCCAGTTCCATGATGGGAGACTTTGGCTCCATCTTGCAGGAGAGCTCTGGAGACAACGTAATCACATCTCAGAGGTCTCTAGAAGGAGTCAGGGGCTGGGGTATATCTCCTATGGTGCCTGTCATTGGCCAAGGACTGCTCTGGAGGGACCTCTCTGGTTCTCTCTGCCTGCAGGCAAAACAGGCTTTGGCAGCTTGGTGGCAGCCCTCAGACAGAGATCACAGGTGCTGACTGTTGGAGGTGAAAGTGGTTAAGGGCTCCGGGGAAATGAGTTGGGCAGTGTCATCCTCTGCTTCTCTTAAATGGGCCCAGTGAGAGAATGCTTGCAGATGGAAAGCAGCTTCCAGTGTAGCTGATAATGTTTTGAAGAGGTGTGATCATCAGCTCTTGGGGCACCATACGGGACTGTACCCCAGAGAATGTACCAAGAGCATTTTAAACCTAAAAAATCACAATGAGGCCATTTCCGTTTTTGAAAACCATGGATGATATCTTCCATCAGAGCCAACCATACTCTGGTTAGACAAAAGACTTTTGCAGGCAAGGTAAGGCAGTTATGACACACATATAACCCTGGAGATTTTCCTGTCTATCCTGAGACATTTTGAAGCATAGTCATAGCCCACTTTATTCTGAGTCCTTGGGTGGCTTCATGAGAGGTTCACTTCTATAGAGGAAGAGAGTCTGATCTTTGATCTATCTCAATATGGCAAAGACTCTGGAGACAGTCTGGGTTCAAATCCTGACTCACCATAACAACAGGTTGTTTTGAGGATTAAATGAGTTAATGCATGTAAGCTTAGAACAATGTCAGTTGCACAGTATTGTTCAGTAAACAGCTGCCATTATTACTATTACATAAGAGATAAACAAGTAATTTGGAATTAGAGAAGAAAAGTTACATAATAGTTATCAACTGTAAAGGTGATTCTAATCCTCATTTAAGGGGTGAATGACAATAACATGAAGCTGGATTTAGTAATGTGATATAAATAGAATATCTTGTAGAAATGCCACGTTGCATGCCTCATGGAAGCTTCTGTATATTTTTCTTATAGTTGTCATCTGGGAACAAGTTGATATTCCATCTTCAAAGTCAGAGCGTTCAGTCTTCCTCTGTTCACAGGAGGGAAAGACTCTGGTGGTTTCTGGCTGCCATCTTCTTCCTGTGTCTTTCCATGTAACAGAGCAGGGTGATCAGCAGCTGCTGATGACAGACATCCCATGAGTCGAGGGGGAAGAGGGCTTTGGGAGCTGACATAGCAGCTCCATCAGACTCAGTATGCTTGTGTTCAAACGGAGGAGGAGTGAGCGAATTAGGCTGGAAAAGGTGAGAGATACTGCACTGCCTCTCATTTATTGCACGTCCTGACAGCCCAGGGTATTATAAGCAATAACTATTTAGGCGCAGGTGTTAGCACAGTAGCCACAGCACAAAAATGAGCTGTTAAAAAACACCAAGATTTGCAAATCATTAAAGATAACTGTGAACTCACAGTAGGCTGCGGTGCTTTTAAAATCACAAATTTGAGCTGCAATTGTAAAGCAACATTAGGAGACTGTACAGTAGCATAATTTTACTCTGGGGTTTTCAGAGTTTCAGAAAGGAGTCCTGTTGCTAAACCATCCATTGACTCCCAACTGGGCTGAGGGGAAGCTGGTGCAGTTTCTCTGTTAATAGAGAGAAACATGATGAAGGGGGCTCCCTGGTCATTGTTTGCTGATCATAGCTTCTCAGTGACTATTCTTATAGCTAGGTTTTTATTGTGCTTACCTCTGAAGAATTGCTTAGAGCAAAGGTTTGTTGCTGTGATGAGCCATAGAGACAGTAGGAGTCTTGCTAGGAAGAGACAGCAACAACTCTGCTTGTCATGGGCTATAATTTTGCTATAAAAATTTATCCAGGGTTGATAATTATCGTTTGATTTCCTGACTTGCTCAGACAGATTCTGAAGTTTGACCTAGACCAAGACACCCATCAGAACATACTACATAATGCATTTTGAGCAGTATGGCATTTCAGAACCTGGATAATTTGAAGAAAGGATCTCTCTCTTAAACATGATCAATTATATGGACATCGAGTTGGGATAGGAGCAAAAGGAGAGCATTTTAAAATATTAAACTGGTAAAATAATTTAAAAATATGTCTCACTATTTTCTTTGGAGTAGACAGAAAATATTTTTATAGTATTATCCATTTTTACCTTCTAAGTCAATGCTGTTTTAGTATACCATTTCTCATATCTATTATTTAAAAGTTCCATTAGGGTTTTTAGATTCATTAGAATTTTATAACAGTATAAAATGTGATTATCAACAGGGTACCATTTTTCTTCTTTATAATTAAAAATAGATTTTGTTCTTATTTTAAAGTACGTGATTGTTAGAGAATATTAAGAAATATAGACAAGCAAAAGGAAGAAAGAGGACATCTACCTACCACTCATTGATACCTCTTGTTTTTCTGGGCTAACACTCCTCTCATTCACATGGGTTGGCTTTACAAACTGTTCAGACCTACCATTTGTTCTGATTGGTCAATGCTTGTGCTTCCCCTTGTTAAATATTTTTAACATCACCTTTGAAATATTACTGTTCTATACTTTTGAATGTGTCTTACTGAACCTTTCAGTATGTGCTGCATATTATATATATATATATATATATGTATAATTTAAAAATTAGCTTTATCAAGATACAATCTGCATATAAAAGGCACTGATTTTAAGTGAATAGTTTGGTAAGGTTTGACAAATGCATATACTCAAGTAACAACTGCCACAATCACCACCCCTCCAAAATGCCTTTATGCCACTTGGCAAGTCAATATCCCAAGCCGCCAACCAACCCAAGCAACCATGGATCTGTTTTTCACTGTTATAGTTTCCTCTTTCATGGAATTTTATAGAAATGGAATCATACACTATGTACTCTTTTGTGCCTGGCTTTGATTTTCATTCGGTACAATGCTTTTTGAGATGCATCCATGTTGTTGTGTGATCAGTAATTCACTGATTTCTATTGTGGAGCAATATTCCATTGTATGGAAAAACACAATTTATTTTACCTGTTGATGAGAATTCAAGTTATTTCTAGTTTTTAGCTATTCTGAATGCTGTGAACATTCACATACAGGTCTTTATGTGAACATACATTATCATTTCTCTTGGGTAAATACTAAGGAGTGGAATTGCTGGATCAAAGGATAAGTGTACGTTTAACTCGATAAGCAACTGCCAAACGGTTTGCCTGGTGGTGCCATTTTTACATTCCTACTAACAATGCGTGTGGTCTCTAGTGGCTCCACATCCTTGTCAATATTGGTATTGCCAGTACTTTTTGAAGCCGTTGTTTTGGATATATCGTGATACTTCATTATGGTTTATATTTGTATTTCCTGATGACTAACAATGATGAGGACCTTTTCATGCAGTTTTGGCCATCAGTAAATCTTATTTTGTGAAGTGTCTTTAAATATTTAGCCCATTTTAAAATCGTCTCATTAGGTTGTAAAAGTTATTTGTATAGTCTGGATGCTTTGTCAGATATATGTATTGCAAATATTTCTGTTCAGTTTGTGGCTTACCTTTTCCTTTTCTTTTTTGTCTTTTAATCATTTTTAGTTCTGGGGTACATGTGCAGGATGTGCAGGTATGTTACACAGGTAAATGTGTGCCATGGTGGTTTGCTGTACCTATCAACCCATCACCTAGGTATTAAGCCCAGCATGCATTAGCTATTTTTCTTAATGCTCTCCCTTCCCCCACCTCACCACCTGACAGGCCCCAGTGGTGGTGTTCCCCTCCCTGTGTCCATGTGTTCTCATTGTTCAGCTACCACTTGTAAGTGAGAACATGTGGTGCCTGGTTTTCTGTTCTGTGTTAGTTGGCTGAGGATAATGGCTTCTAGCTTCATCTATGTCCCTGCAAAGGACATTATCTCATTCCTTTTTTATGGCTGCATAGTATTCCATGGTGTATACATACCACATTTTCTTTAGCTAGTCTATCGTTGGTGGGCATTTGGGTTGATTCCATGTCTTTGCTATTGTAAATAGTGCTGCAGTGAACATAGGGTGTGCATGTATCTTTGTAATAGAATGATTTATATTCCTTTGAGTGTATACCCAAAAGGATTGCTGGACCAAATGGCATTTCTGGCTCTAGATCTTTAAGGAATCACTAAATTGTCTTCCACAATGGTTGAACTAATTTACATTCCCACCAACAGTGTAAAAGTGTCTCTATTTCTCTGTAACCTCACCCACATCTGTTGTCTCTGGATTTTTTAATAATCTCCATTCTCACTGGTGTGAGATGGTATCTCATTGTGGTTTTAATTTGCATTTCTCTGATGATCAGTGATGTTGAGCATTTTTTCATGTTTGTTGGCTGCATGAATATCTTATTTGGAGAAGTGTCTGGTCATGTCTTTCGCCTACTTTTTAATGAGGTTTTTTGTTTTATTCTTGTAAATTTGTTTGTGTCCCTTGTAGATTCTGAATATTAGACCTTTGTCAGATGGGTTGCAAAAATTTTCTCCCACTCTGTAGGTTGTCTGTTCACTCTGATGATAGTTTTTTTTCTGTGCAGAAGCTCTTTAGTTTAATTAGATCCCATTTGTAAATTTTTGCTTTTGTTGCAATTGCTTTTGGCCATTTCATCATGAAATCTTTGCCCATGCCTGTGTCCTGAATGGTAATGCCTAGATTTTCTTCTAGGGTTTTTATAGTTTTGGGTTTTATAGTTAAGTCTTTAATACATCTTGAGTAAATTTTTCTATGAGGTGTGAGGAAGGGATCCAGTTTCTATTTTCTGCATATGGATAGCCAGTTTTCCCAGAACCATTTATTAAATAGTGAATCCTTTTCTCATTGCTTGTTTTTAACAGCTTTGTCGAAGATCAGATGGTTGTAGATGTGCAGGCTTACTTCTGAGCTCTCTATTCTGTTCCATTGGTCCATGTGTCTGGTTTTGTATAAATACTATGCTGTTTTAGTTATTGTAGTCTTATAGTTTGAAGTCCAAGTAGCATGATGCCTCCAGCTTTGTTCTTTTTGTTTAAGATTGTCTTGGCTATATGAGCCCTTTTTTCACATGAATTTCTGTATGTTTTCATATGAATTTTAAAATAGTTTTTTATAATTCTGTGGTGAATGTCAATAGTAGTTTAATGGGAATAGCATTGAATCTATAAATTACTTTGGGTGGTATGGCCATTTTCATTATTTGATTTTTTTCCTATCCATGAGCATGGAATATTTTTTCATTTGTTTGTGTCCTCTTTGGTTTCCTTGAGCAGTGGTTTGTAGTTCTCCTTGAAGAAGTCCTTCGCTTCCCCTGTTAGCTGTATTCCTAGGCATTTTTTTCTCCTTGCAGCAATTGTGAATGGGAATTCATTCATCATTTGGCTCTCTGCTTGCCTGTTGTTGGTGTATAGGAATGCCTGTGACTTCTGCACATTGATTTTGTATCCTGAGACCTTGCTGAAGTTGCTTATCAGCTTAAGCTTTTGGGCTGAGAAGATGCAGTTTTCTAGATACAGGATCATGTCATCTGCAAACAAAGACAATTTGACTTCCCCTCTTCCTATTTGAATACACTTTATTTCTTTCTCTTGCCTGATTGTCCTGGCTAGAACTTCCAATACTATATTAAATAGGAGTGGTGAGAGAAGCATCCTTGTCTTGTGCCAGTTTTTAAGAGAAATGCTTCCAGCTGCTGCCCATTCAGTATGACATTGGCTGTGGGTTTGTCATAAATAGCTCTTATTATTTTGAGGTATATTCCTTCATTACCTAGTTTGTTAAGAGTTTTTAACGTGAAGGCATGTTGAATTTTATTGAAGGTCTTTTCTGCATCTATTGAGATAATCATGGTTTTTGTCTTTAGATCTGTTTATGTGATGAATTATGTTTATTGATTTGCATATGTTGAAACAGCCTTGCATCCTGGGAATGAAGCCAACTTGATTGTGGTGGATAAGCTTTTTGATGTGCTGCTGTATTTGGTTTGCCAGTATTTTATTGAGAAAATTTGCATTGATGTTTATCAGGGAAGTTTTCTTTTTTAGTTGTATCTCTGCCAGGTTTTGGTATTGGGATGATGCTGGCCTCATAGAATGAGTTAGGGAGGAGTCCCTACTTTTCAACTGTTTGGCATAGTTTCAGAAGAAATAGTATCAGCTCCTCTTTGTATTTCTGGTAGAATTCAGCTGTAAATCTATCTGGTCCTAGGCTTTTTTTCGTTGGTAGGCTATTTATTACTGTCTCAATTTCAGAACTTGTTATTGGTCTATTCAGGGATTCAGTTTATTCCTAGTTCAGTCTTGGGAGGGAGTGATGCTTAATAGTGAGTGTCAACTTGATTGGATTGAAGGATGCGAAGTATTGATTCTGGGTGTGTCTGTGAGGGTGTTGCCAAACGAGATTAACATTTGAGCCAATGGGCTGAAGGCAGGCCCACTCTTAATCTGAGTGGGCACCATCTAATCAGCTGCCAGCACGGCTAGAATATAAAGCAGGTGGAAAAATGTGAAAAGACTAGACTGGCTTAGCCTTCCAGCCTACATCTTTCTCTCACGCTGGGTGCTTTCTGCCCTTGAACATCAGACTCCAAGTTATTCAGTTTTGGGATTTGGACTGGCTCTCCTTGCTCCTCTGCTTGCAGATGGCCTGTTGTGGGACCTTGGGATCATGTGAGTTAATGCTTAATAAACTCCCCTTTATATATCTATCTATCCTATTAGTTCTGTCTTTCTAGAGAACCCTGACTGATACAGATTTTGATACTAGGAGTAGCTCTAGAGGAACAGAATACTAAGGATGGAGTTCTTTTGTTGGTTTTGGGGTTTCTGGAGTTGGCTGCTTAAAACAATTAGACCCCAAAATGCTAAGAACTCTACTTCTAATAGTATGGAGAACTAGCATGTACTGTTTAGACAGTTAGGCAAAATACATGCATTTGACACTCCTGATTCACTGCTTGTGAGAGGCAAGGTGTTTAGTGACTCTATACAAATACCATATGTGGAGAACCAAGGAACACAATGAAAATGGTTGGTTGCGCCTAAGTTCAGTGGACAAAGTGATGAAAGAAAATGATGAACTCAGGAATTCTAACTCCCTGAGTTAGAATAGGCAGTTTAAATAGGAAGCAGATATTGATCCTCAAATCTGATAAGATTACCCTGAGTAAGAGTACTATCTCCTGTAGAAAAAGAACTGAAATTGTGGAAAAACAAACACAAGCTCTTATCATGCAAGTGGGTGAATTGCAATGAAAAGTGCATGTGCAGCCTCACCAGGTGTCTACTATTAAAGTGAGGGCATTGATTGGAAAAGAATGGGACCCTGAAACTTGGAATGTGAACGTGTGGGAGGACCCTGATGAAGCTTGGGACACTAAGTTTGTGAACTCTTCTGAGCTGTTTTTGTCAGAAGGAACAACTTCCCCCATACCGAGTAGTGGCAACATCCCCTCCCTGACTCAGGGTGCCATCAGTCTTTCCACCTTTGTCTGAGCAGATAAACCCTGTGCTGCCTGGGGCAACAGTGATGGCCTCCCCTCAGGCATTTGCCAGGCAAAATAATGTTGATTCTCCTGAGGAGCCACCCCCAAAACCCCTGTTTGCTTTTAGACCTATAACTACACTAAAGTCCCAGTAGGCCCCTGGAGGTGAGGTTGAGAATGTGACCCATGAGGAGGTATGCTACACTTGAAAATAACTTTGAGTTATCTTATTTATGGAAACAGCAATCTGGAGAACAGGCATGGGAATTGATATTAAGGGTATAGGATAATGGTGGAAGGAACATAGAATTGGATCAGGCTAGATGTATTGATTTGGGCCCACTAAGTAGGGACTCTGCATTTAATGTTGCAGCTTGGGGAGTTAATAAAGGTTCTAATAGTTTATTTGCTTAGTTAGCTGAAATATGGATTAAAATATCGCCCACTGTAAGCGAGATGGAAATGCCTGATTTCCCTTGGTTCCAAAGGCTTAGGGAAAGGAAGGGATCCAAAGGCTTAGGGAGATTGGGTTGGTGGAGTGGATTAGTCACTTCAGATCTACTCATCCCAGCTGGGAGTGTCCAGAAGCTATATACCTGTGACCAATGCCCTGTGAAATAGATTTGTGAGGGTAGCACCTGCATCTTTGAAGAGCCCTATAATTGCTCTTCTGTGTATGTCAGATCTAACAGTGGGAACCACAGTCACTCAACTACAAAATTTAAATGCAATGGGAATAATTGGATCCCAAGTTGCCGGGGCCAAGTGATGGCATTCAACCGTCAAAGGCAAGGTGGGCGCAGTTACAGTAATGAACAGCAAAGGCAAAGCGGCAATCTGAATAGTCTGACTTGTGTATAGTTCTGGCCTTGGCTAATTAATCATGGTGTTCCTAGAAGTGAAATTTATAGGAAGCCTACTGCATTCCTACTTAATTTATATGAGCAGCAAAATTCTAGGTTGAATGGGCGGAAGACTAATTTGAATTATAAAAACAGAGAATCATGGCCCCTCAATGAATCTCCAGACTTGAGCCAGTTTGCAGACCCAGAACCTCTTGAATGAAAGAAAGGCCAGGTCCCCTTGAGGAAGGACCTCACTACACTATCAACATTTTATGCTGTAAATGTTTCTCCCATCTTTCCCAAGGAGACCACCAGCCTTTTACCAGGGTAACTGTGCACTGGGGAAAGGGAAATGACCAGACATTTTGAAGACTACTGGACACTGGCTCTGAGCTGATGCTAATTTCAAAACATCATTGTGGTCCTCCAGTTAAAATAGGGGCTTATGGAGGTCAGGTAATTAATGGCATTTTAGCTCAGTTCTGACTTACAGTGGGTCCAATCGGTCCCTGGACTTGTCATTTCCTCAGTGTCAGAATGCATAATTGGCATAGACATACTTAGCAGCTGGCAGTACCCCCACATTGGCTCCCTGACTGGTAGGGTGAGGGCTATTATGGTGGGAAAGGCCAAATGGAAGCCATTGGAGCTGCCTCTACCTAGAAAAAATAGTAAATCCAAAACAATATTGCATCCCTAGAGGGATTGCAGAGGTTAGTGCCATCATCAAGGACTTGAACTATGCAAGGGTGGTGATTCTCACCACATCACATTTAACTCTTCCATTTGGCCTGTGCAGAAGACAGATGGATCTTGGAGAATGACAGTGGATTGTCATAAGTTTAACCAAGTGGTGACTCCAGTTGCAGCTGCTGTACCAGACGTGGTCTCATTGCTTGAGAAAACTAACATGTCACCTGGTACCTGGTATGCAGCTATTGACTTGGCAAATGCTTTTTTCTCCATTCCTGTCCATAAGGTGCACCAAAAGCAAGTTTGCCTTCAGCTGGCAAGGCCAGCAATATACCTTTACTGTCCTACCTCAGGGGTATGTAAACTCTCTGGCTTTGTGTCATAATCTTATTCAAAGAAACCTGGATCACTTTCACTTCTATGAGATATCACACTGATCCATTACACTGATGACATTATGCTGATTGGATCCAGTGAGCAATAAGAAGCAAACACAGTGTACTTATTGGTGAGACATTTGCATGCCAGAGGATGGGAAATAAATGGGACCTTCTACGTCAGCAGCGTTCTATCATCAAATGGAAGTGGTATATATGTGATTGGGCTTAAGCAGTTCCTGAGGGCACAAGTTACATGAGGAAATGGCTCAAATGCCCATGGTCTCCGCTCCTGCCACCCTGCCTTTTGTTCCCCAGCCTACACCGATGGCCTCGTGGGGAGTTTCCTATGATCAGCTGACAGAGAAAGAGAAGACTAGGGCCTGGTTCAGAGATAGCTCAGCATGATATGCAGGCACCACTCGAAAGTGGACAGCTGCAGTACTACAGCCCCTTTCTAGGACATATCTGAAGGACAGTGGTGAAGGGAAATCTTCCCAGTGGGCAGAACTTTCAGCAGTGCACTTGGTTGTGCACTTTGCTTGAAAGGAGAAATGGCCAGATATGCGATTATGTACTGGTTTGGCTGGATGGTCAGGGACTTGGAAGAAGCATAATTGGAAAATTGGTGACAAATAAATTTTGGGAAGAGGTATGTGGATGGACCTCTCTGAGTAGTCAAGAACTGTGAAGATATTTGTATCCCATGTGAGTGCTTACCGATGGGTAACCTTAGAAGAGCAAGATTTTAATAATCAAGTGGATAGGTTGACCTGTACTGTGGACACCACTCAGCCCATTTCCGCAGCCACCTCTGTCATCGCCCAATGGGCCCATGAACAAAGTGGCCATGGTGGCAAGGATGGAGGAAATGCATGAGCTCAGCAACATGGACTTCCACTCACCAAGGCTAACCTGGCTATGGCCACTACTGAGTGCCCAGTTTGCCAGCGGCAGAGACCAACACTGAGCCCTTGATATGGCACCATTCTTTGGGGTGATCAGCCAGCTACCTGGTGACAGGTTAATAATATTGTACCTCTTCAGCCATGGAAAGGGCAGGGGTTTGTCCTCACTGGAATGGACACTTTGGATATGGATTTGCCTATCCTGCATGCAGTGCTTCTGCCAAGACTACCATCTGTGGACTCATGGAATGCCTTATCCATCATCATGGTATTCCACATCGCACTGCCTCTGACCAAGGCACTCACTTTATGGCCAAAGAAGTGTGGCAGTGGGCTCAGGCTCATGGAATTCACTTGTCTTACCATGTTGCCCATTGTCCTGACACAGCTGGATTGTTAGAACGGTGGAATGGCCTTTTGAAGCCACAATCACAATGTGAACCAGCTGACAATACTTTGCAGGGCTGGGCAAAGTTATCCAGAAGGCCATGTATGCTCTGAATCAGCATCCAATATATGGTACTGTTTCTCCTATAGCCAAGATTCAGGGGTCTAGGAATCAAGGGGTAGAAGTGGAAGTGGCAGCACTTATCATCATTCCTAGTGATCTAGCAAAATTTTTGCTTCCTGTTCTCGTGACATTATGTTCTGTTGGCCTAGAGGTCTTAGTTCTAGAGGGAGAAACACTGCTGCCAGAAAATGCAACAATGATTCCATTAAACTGGATGTTAAGATTGCCACCTGGACACTTTTGGCTTCTCCTATCTTTAAGTCAACAGGCTCAGAAGGGAGTTACAGTGTTGACTGGGGTGATTGACCCAGACTATCAAGATGAAATCAGTTTACTACTCTGCAATGGAGGTAAGGAAGAGTATAAAGGGAATATAGGAGATCCATTAGGGCATCTCTTAGTATTACCATGCCCTGTGATTAAGGTCAATGGGAAACTACAACAGCCCAATCCAGGCAGGACTACAAATGGCCCAGATCGTTCAGGATTGAAGGTTTGGTTCACTCCAGCAGGAAAAAACCACGACTTGCTGAGGTGCTCACTGAAGGCAAAGGGTAGTAGAATGGGTAGTAGAAGAAGGTAGTTATCAATACCAGCTATGACCATGTGACCAGTTGTAGAAATGAGGACTGTAATTGTCATGAGTATTTCTTCCTCCTTTTGTTAAAAACATGTTTGTGCATGTATACACTTGAACTAAGAAAATATCTTCATTTAATTTCCTTTTCATATCAGCATTTAAATATTGTTAACTTTATGTAATAGTATTTGGGTTGGGGATTGGTGCATTTCTGGTTCATAGCCGTTCACACCAATGACTGTCAGTGTTCTCCATGCTATCAGAAGTAGAGCCTTTAGCATTTTGGGGTCTAATCATATTAAGCAACCAACTCCAGAAACCCCAAAGCCAGTGAAAGAACTCCATCCTTAATATATTGTTCCTCTAGAACCACTCCTAATATCAAAATCTGTATTAGCATTTTCTAGAGGGACAGAACTAAAAGGATATACACATAAATATATGTATATATACACATATATACTCCCCTTTATATATATATATATGTGTGTGTGTATATATGTATGTGTGTGTGTGTGTGTGTGTATACATATATATATGGGAGTATATATATATATATATATATATGGGAGTATAATAAGTATTAACTTACACAATCACAAATTCCCTCAATAGGCCATCTGCAAGCTGAGGAGCAAGGAGAGCCAGTCCAAGTCCCAAAACTGAAGAACTTGGAGTCCGATATTTGAGGGCAGGGAATATCCAGCATGGGAGAAAGATGTAGGCTAGGAAGATAGGTCAGTCTCCTCCTTTCCACGTTCTTCTGCCTGCTTTATATTTGCTGGCAGCTGATTAAGGGTGGATCTGCCTTCCACAGCCCACTGACTCAAATGTTAATTTCTTTTGGCAACATCCTCACAGACACACCCAGGATCAATACTTTGTATTCTTCAGTCCAATCAAGTTGACACTCAGTATTAACCATCACGTTGCATGCACTTGCCAGGACTTCCTAAATTAAAATGGTGAAAACAACGTCTCTGCCTTCTAAATTAAAAGGCTAAATTAAAATGGTGAGAGCAACATCTCTGCCTTCTTAATGTTAGAAGGAAAAGTATTGCATCTTTTATCATGAAGTATGATATTAGCTATAGGATTTTTACAGATGCTTTTTATTAAGTTGAGGAAGTTCTTCTATTTTTTGTTTTCTGAGTTTTAATCAGACATGGATATTGAATTCCATCGTACTTTTTCTGCATGTGTTAAGCTTAAGTGTTTTTTTTCCTTTTGTGTTGTTGACATGGTGAATTAGTTTGATTTTCAAATGTTAAACCAACTTTGCACTCTTTAAGTAAACCCCATTTGGTCATAATTTCATTTTTACATAGTATTAGATTAGATTTAAATCACATTAGATTTGATATGTTGTTAAGGACTTATACAACTATGTTCCTGAGGGATGTTGTCTGTAGTTTTCTCATAATGTATCTGTCTGGTTTCAGTATTAAGGTTTAGCTAGCTTCATAAACTGAATTAAGAATGCTCCTCCTCTCCTATTTTCTGAACTACTTTGTGTAAGATTGATATTATTTCTTCCTTAAATGTTTGATACAATTTGCCAGTAAAGCAATCTGAAATTACATTTTTTTCTTATAGAATGATTTTAAATAGGTATAGGGCTATTCAGATTTTCCATTTCCTCTCATGTCACTTTTGATAGTTTGTGTCTTTCAGTGAATTATCTATTTGATTTAAATTGTTGAATTTATTGACAAAAGTTTTAAAAAATATTTATTTTACTGCCCTTAACATTGTTAGGATCTGAGCATGTGATTATTTTATTCTGGATATTGGTAATTTGAATCTTCTCTGCTTTTTTCTTGATGAATTTAGCTAAAAATTTATCAATACAATTTTATTGATATTTATAAAGAACCAGGTTTTTCTTTCTTTGATTTTTCTTGTCAGTTTTTTTTATTTCATTGATTTCTGCTCTAATACTTAGTGTTTTCTTTTACTTGAGTTTAATTTCATCTTCTTCTAATAGCTTCTTCAGGTAATTGATTTTAGCCCTTTCTTTAAACAAACAAACAAACAAACAAACAAACAAAAACTCTTAGCCTTTAAAGCTATACATGTCCCTCTAAGCTCTGTTTAAATGCATCTCACAGATTTTAAAATATTTTTGTGCAGTCTGTGGCTTACCTTTTCATTTCCTTAACAGTGTATTTTGAAGAGTGGACCTTTTGAATTTTAATAAGGCCCAACTTATACTTCTTTTTCTGATGTGGTTTGTAATTTTTTTGTTTTGTCTAAGTGATTTTTGCCTAAATAGTAAGAAATTTTGCCTGCATTTTTTCTGTAGAAGTTTGATAATAGTTTTAGCTTTTATGTTTGTATTAATTATCTATTTAGAGTTAATTTTATGTAGGATGTGAGGTTAGAGGTTCACTTTTTAAAATTTTTATTTTAAATTTTGAACTATACAATACACTTTAATTGACTATAGTTACCATATTGTGCAATAGATTTCAAAAGCTTATTCCACCTGTCTACTGAAACTTTTTACTCTTGGATCAACATCTTCCCATACCCTTTCCCCATCCTCTCAGCCTCTGGTAACCACCATTCTACTCTCTACTTTTATAAGTTTAGCTTTTTTGAATTCCACATATAAGTGAGATCCTGTGATACTTGTCTTCCTCTGCCAGGCTTATTTCACTTAGTGTAATATCCTTCACGTTCATCCATGTTGTTGCAAGTGACAGAATTTTCTTCTCATCAAGGCTGAATAGTATTCCATTGTATATATATATATACCACAATTTCTCTATCCATTCATTCATTGCTTGATAATTTGGTTGTTTTCATATGTTGGCTATTGTGAATAATGCTGCATTGAACATGGGAGTGCAGATGTCTCTTAAACTTGAAACACTTTTCCACTTATAGCTGTTTGATGTCAGGCATGTTAAGTAAACTTGCCAGAGTTTGGATATTCATTAGCAAAATGAGAGTAATAATAGCACCCATCTCACTGAATTCCTATGAGGGTTCAAGGGGACTATATGTGATATGTGCACAGTGCCTGGCACATAGTAAGTGCTCATTAATTGTCAGCACTGGCCTAAAAATCATCTCTTTGCTCCTAATAATAGCCTAGAAAGTTTTAAAATATTGTTCTAAGTGGTCAGTTGAGGGATAATAAACATCATGGAAATTGCTTAACTGTTGTCTGAGTGGATATGGTCAAGAATCTTCAATGGATTATGAGGCCTTATATTATGCTCTTTAAATAGATATTAGGAAGTTGAATGGCTATTAAAGTATATTGTACCAATTCTGTCTCTTTCACATAAGTGATGAATCTTTTTTATACTTAATCTGAGACAGAATGCCAGGAACTCTTTCCTAGAGTTGCAAAATAACACTGTTCTCTTCTGTGGCTTAAACAGTTCCTTTTTCTCCTTCCCACTGTGACAGTGTAAGGGAATTTTATAAGCATAACAAAAACAGTAAAAGCCTCCATCACAAAGGCTTTACAAAAAACCCTAATGTCTAGTTTCACCCCAGAATCTTTGAAAGAGGATCCTGCATTCTCAAACCTGGTTGTACCTGGGACTCACCTGGGGAACTTTTAGTAATATTGGGTCCCTCTCCAGAGATTCTGATTTCATTGGCCTGGATGTGATGTGGGCATCAGAATTTTTTAAAGCTCCCAGATGATTCTGATGCTCAGCTAGGCTTGAGAATAGCTGCTTTATATACAGTATCTCCTCCATGAGAGAAGCCACCATTCACATACACACAGCTTCATGAGGGAGAGGAAGCAATCTCCTGGATCAGAGAACTTGATTTCTGGAGTCAAGACTTGAACTGATAAGCCTCTTTCATTAATCCTATCATGCCCCACATCATGGTTTACCTCAATCCCCCATCCCTCCTCTACCTCATCATGCCCTCTGAACTTTTACCTGTGGTTGGCAAACTTCCCTATGTTCTCAACCTTTTCTCTGAATGAAACTTCTTTTCTTGCCCTAATGGAGACCCTGCTTCCCTTGTAGCCCTCTTAAATGGAGACCTTTTTCTCATTAAATCTCACATATGCCATGCTCTTCAGGTTGCGAATATGGAGTAGGTGTCATCCTTGCTCTGCATTACTGCATTCATTCTTATTTTATTTATTTATTTTTGTGAATGTCAATGTATTTGAATTTGGACCACCTGGCTCTACCACCCACCAATCCTTTAGATTCATCTACTTACCTCCTGAGCACACTCCTCATGCCCCAAAGGCCTTACCCTTTGGCTCAGTTTGCTCTTCCATCCCTAAATCTCTTATTGCTTCTGGTGACTTCAGCAGCTACGTGGGTGACTCACGCAATGCCCAGGGCTCTCAGTTCCTTGAGTTCCTTAGTTCTAACAACTTTTTCTCCCTCTACCTCATGTCACCATCCAATTATTTCACCAGGCTTCAAACTTGGTTTTAAATATTCTGTTCTCTGACAGTGGCTTCCTTATCTTCCAGATAATATGGTCTAGAGTAACCAATACAACTGTCTTCCAACTTTGTGGAGCCCTTCAAAACATCAGCTCCCCCACTTTGTTACTATTTATCTCATCTTTCCTTCCTCATGCAGCTTAGATTTTTGTGGCCCACAATTGTTACTGTTTCCATGAAAACACTTTCAACTCCCTTTGAGGAAAGAGACCCTTAATCTTCTTAAGCTTCTAAGGAGCCCTTCCCCCTGGTCTTCCACATTGCGTTTCAATAGGGGAAGTAAAGGCTGGCAGACCCGGGCACCACCCTTAATCACACTCCTGTATATCGCAGGCATGGTATAGAGGAATCTTTCTAGAAGGCATTGTTTTTGTTTAAACACGATCAAACCCCCACCTAATTCACGTACCACATGTCTATTTCATGGATCAAAACACTTTCACATGTGATTTCTAGAGTTGAAAGTCTTTTAACGGGCAAGGATTTTCTTTGTTGGGGAGCTCGGTTTTTAGGCGTCTAAGCCACTGCACCTCCCGGCTGAATAAATCAACACTTCCTTCCCAGTTCAGTGTTCCAGAGGTTTGTTTCCAGCTGCTCCTGCTTCACCTTGACCCTCTGTCTCTGCTGGAATGGACTGACAACTCTCCTAGTGTGAGTGTGCTTTCACTGCCTTCTTTCTACCACTATGGGAACCTACTTTCGTCTTTCTTTCTTTTTTTATGGTACTCATGGTTTTTTTTTTTTTTTAAATTGTATTTTAGATTCTGGGGTACATGGGTGGATCATGCAAGATTGTTGCATAGGTACATTCATGGCATGGTGGTTTGCTGCCTCCATCCCCCATCACCTATACCTGACTTTTCTCCCCACGTTATCCCTCCCCACCCTACCTCCCACTATTCCTCCCCTAGCCCCCAACAATGAACCCTGGTGTGTGATGCTCCCCTCTCTGTGTCCATGTGTTCTCATTGTTCAACACCCACCTATGAGTGAGAACATGTGGTGTTTGATTTTCTGTTCTTGTGTCAGTTTGCT
>CAUYLG010003919.1:0-35360 GCA_963573385.1 Cacajao melanocephalus
GTTTTTTCTGTTTCTTAGTTTTCCTTTGGCGGACACCCCTTCCCCGCACAGCTGGACCTTCCCGGTTCAGCTGTGCTTACTGTGAAACTCTCAGTCCTCAGCGCTTCCAATTGCTGTTCTCCTTGTGGGGATGGGACCAGCCGAGCCGGAGTCCTCCCGTATACTCCGCGCCGAGAAGCGCCGCGCTGGGGCGCCGGCAAAATAGCCACGCCGGCCAAAAAAGTCACGCTGGCGACCTATGTGGCTCCTCTGCCGGGAATCTCCTAGTCTGTGGGCAACAAAAATTCGTCTGAAAGTGCGGCGTCCACTCGCTCTCTGCGCTTTCACTGGGAGCTACAATCCTGAGCTGTTGTTAATCGGCCATCTTGGATCTCTCTGTGTATAGCATATTTTTAAAACATAGCTAATTTAAGTGTCTATTTGTAAGCATAATGCTATTATAACTATGATGTTAAATACTTCTTAGTAAGGAGTTGTAGGAACATCCCTGAATTTGGAGATACCATATTCAAAATTAACATGATTGACTGAACAAAAGCATCAAATTCACTCCTTCCCAAATGCAACTAAAACTACAGTAAGGGATTTTAAAAAGGGATTTTTTTTAAGTTAACTTATAGGAAGAGTAAGAACAGAAAAACAGACAACACACAAAATGTTGGCAGTTGGAAAGGAAAAAGATAAATGATAAACAGCTTAGCAGAGTACAGAGCTGAACACTAAGCAAATAAGGGTGAAAACTTAGAACAACCTAATTTTTGCTGAGGGTATTAAAAGGCTTAGAAACTGGCAGTGCCAAATACCTTTGGAATGCAGTTCAGAGGAAATGCTAAGTAATACTGATATGATGAAAATTGTGTGAAAAGCCTATTTCTAATCCCCCTTACTATCATATGTTTCTGGGCAATTGATTCTACCCTACCCATAATAACTCAGGAGTGGATAGAATAAAATAACAGGATATCTAGTCTGGGGAATACAAGGCAAAGTTAAGGTTATTTGTTAACTTACAAAAATAGGTGAGTTAAGTGACCTTATGCAGATTGTATACTGAGATACCCTACTTCATTTTTTTACTCACTTCTCAGAATTCTGGCAAACAAAAACTTTAACCTCTGAAGAGAAAACAAAGGCTTATGTTTAAGAAAACCAATCTGCCAAAATAAAATATCTAAAGATACTGGAAATTGGAGTGCCTCAACAAAACCTATCTGATCACTCTACCAAAACAGGCTAAAGTCGAAAAGTCAATGCATTTGTTCAGAAGTTGTAATCAGCTTTTTAAACTCTCAATAGAGGACAAATGTAAAAATCAATCAACAAAAAGGAAGATAAGAGCAAGTTGGTGGAGATAGAGAGCTAAGTAGTTAAAAAAATTAAACTTCAGAAATCTTAGATGACTAGCATGAATTGAGAGACTCAACAATGAAAACATCAATAATCCCCAGATCAATCTATAGAATCAACATAATCCTAATCAAAATCCAAGTAGAAATTTAAATAAAAATTGACGAGTCAATTCAAAAATTTATATGGAAATTCAATGGGTAAAATAAATAGCTAAGACAACTCTAAAGAAGGAGAATAAAACATGAAATATCAAGATTATCAAATATCAAGACTTATTGCAAAGATACAGTAATCATGACAGCATAGTGTTAAACAAAGATTGACAAATAGACCAATAGAACAGAATAAAGTGGTAAATAAAAAACTAAAATACAGATACATGCATAGAGTCACTCTACATGCAGTGTCATTCCAATGCAGTGAAGAAAGAATGGTCTTTTCTCCAAATTTCAGATATATAATTGACAACCATATGGAAAGATAATAAATGTAGACCTCTCTAATCGTACTATACATATCTATTCTGGCAGTAAACTCTAAGGAAAAAAAATAAAAAGCAACTACATGAAGCTTCTGGATAGTGAAGAAAAGCCAGCAGATTTTGGAGAGGATTAAATCATAGAAAAAAGGCGGTCATGCAGTAAATTCTCATTTTTACAGTACTAGATTGAGGACAGGGCACAGTCCCAGCACGGCACTGAACTGCTAAAACTCAGATAGAGAAAACTATATTTTTGTGATCATTCAGAGGACCATGCCTAGGGCAACCACAGCCTATGGAAAGTGAGAGGAGAATCCCCAAAAATGAAAGAACCTAAGAAGGCAAGCCATAGTACCTTATATAAACTCTGTGTAAGTCCTTAGTTGACCTTTGAACCTTGAATATAGAAAGGGGAATATAAGCAACTCAGTGAAGAATAAAAAAACTGAACTGAGATGTGAGCTGGCATGCACTAAAGATAAAAAATTGTTTGCAGTCTGAGTCTAATCAAGTTGGTTGCTAAAACAGCACTCGAGGTTACCCAGTTATTTCCAAAGTCAGCTGAATTGTGAGATCTTCTTGGCCTTTTTTGTTGTTATATCATCACGCAGATCATCTTACAATGAGAGTGGCAGTACAGAAACATTTGCAACTTTGGGTAGAATGTGATGTACAAGCATCATGACCATTGTGACAAAAAGAAGAACAATTAATAATCCTTGTAAAATACTTCAGAACTGAGGACCCCAATTGTACAACTTAGATCAAAAGAATAAATCCCATATGCCATCAGGATCAACCGAACTTAGACAGGCAAATAGCTTTGTCCTTAAGATGATGTATAGCCTATTCTATTTTGCCTGTTTTATTCATCCAAATACAGCCATAAATATTCACAATGGCACAGACACCACCATGACCAGCCAGCAAGAAATCTAGAGCTACTGATGCCAACAAGATGAGAATGATCTGTAGTTCATCTAAGATCATTAACAACCAGTATCATCAATAACTTCTGCCAGAGTTTGTGATAAGCATCTTCACTGATCCAAGTTGAGGGATTTTCTTTTTTTGCTTTGGTTTTCTAAGATGGATCAATTCTTTTTTTTCTCTATTTTTCTTTTTGTTTATAATACCTACATGTGTCTTGTTAATAGGTGGTCTGTTAGGAAGTGGGCCACTCACTTTTTGTTTTGTAGGTCCATAAATTTATTTGGGGATCTGTCTTGTTTTGTTCTGGAAATATTTAAGAATGTTCTAGGTTTTGTAGTTCAGGTGAATGATAATTATCCATTCTAATTTCTGTTTTCTAATTTCAGCTTTAATTATTGACAAAATGAGAAGAAAGCCCTGATGTTACACTGGTGCCTTCTTTAATTCTTAAATGTCATCACAGGTATCATTTAGACTACCCACCGACACCCCCAAAAAAACTCCTATAGTTTCCTTTTGATCTCTCTTTTACCCTTAAAGAATCAGGCCAAAAGCCGTGGAAGCAGTGGTTTGTCTTCCCAGGTTGGTTGCTACAGAGATGATGGTCAGAGTTCTATTTTCATATGTAGCCTGGCCATTGTCTATTTTGATATCAGTCTCTCACATTGCTTACCACAATGCAATTAATGAAATAAATTCTCTGACTTTAACCAGAATCTATAAAGAACTTCAACAAATTTACAAGGAAAAAACAACCCCATCAAAAAGGGGCAAAGGAACAGACACTTCTCAAAAGAAGACATTTATGCAGCCAACAAACATATGAAAAAATGCTCATCATCACTGGTCATTAGAGAAATGCAAATCAAAACCACATTGAGATACCATCTCATGCCAGTTAGAATGGCTAGAATGGTGATCATTAAAAAAATCAGGAGACAACGGATGCTGGAGAGATGTGGAGAAATGGGAATGCTTTTACACTGGTGTTGGGAGTGTAAAATAGTTCAACCATTGCGGAAGACAGTGTGGCAATTCCTCAAGGATCTAGAACTAGAAATACCATTTGATCCAGCAATCCCATTACTGGATATATACCCAAAGGATTATAAAATATTCTATTATAAAGAAACATGCACATGTATGTTTATTGCGGCACTGTTTACAATAGCAAAGACTTGGAAGCAAATGCCCATCAATGATAGACTGGATAAATAAAATGTGGCACATATACACCATGGAATACTATGCAGCCATAAAAAAAGGATGAGTTCATGTCCTTTGCAGGGACATGGATAAAGCTGGAAACCATCATTCTCAGCAAGCTGACACAAGAACAGAAAACCAAACACCACATGTTCTAACTCATAAGTGGGTGTTGAACAATGAGCAAACACGGACATAGGGAGGGGAATATCACACACTGGGGCCTGTCAGGGGGTGGGGGGTTTAGGGGACGGATAGAAGGGGGTTGGGGGATTGGGGAGGGCTAACATTAGGAGAAATACCTTAAGTCGATGACAGGGAGATGGATGCAGCAAACCACATGGCACATGTATACCTATGTAACAAATGTGCACATTCTATACATGTACCCCAGAACTTAAAGTATAATTTAAAAATTACATTATATAAATTATTTTTAACTAGAAAGAATGTCATCACTTATGAATAAATAAATCATTTTATAAATTGAGATTCTCATGAATTCAGTCCTGTGATACATTTTTAAATTTATTTTTTATTTTTAATTTGTGTGGGCACATATTAGGTGAATATATTTTGGGATTACATGAGATATTTAGATACAGAGATGCAATACATAATAATGACGTCAGGGTAAATGTGGTACCTATCACCTCAAGCATTTATCCTTTGTGTTATAAACAAATTATGTTCTTAGTATTTTTAAATGGACAATAAAATTATTTTTGACTATAGTCACCCTGCTGTTCTAGCAAATACTAGATCTTATACATTCTTCCCACTTTTTGTACCCACTAACCATCCCCATTTCCCTCCACCTATCCCCGACTGCTCTTCCCAGGCTCTAGTAACCATCTTTCTACTCCCTGTGTCCATGGGTTCAATTGTTTTAATTTTTAGCTCCCGCAGATAAGTGAGAGCATGTGATATTTGTCTTTCTGCATCTGGCTTATTTCACTTAACATAAAGACCTCCAGTTCCATCTATGTGGTGGCAAATGACAGGATCCTCATTTGCTTTTATGACTCAACAGTACTTCATTGTGTATATGTATCACATTTTCTTTACCTATTCATTTGGTGATGGCCATCTGGGTAGCTTTCAAATCGTGGCTATTGTGTATACCGCTGCAATAAACATAGGAATACAGATATCCCCTTCATGTACTGATTTCCTTTCTTTCTTTCTTTCTTTCTTTCTTTCTTTCTTTCTTTCTTTTTTTTTTTTTTTTTTTTTGAGAGGGAGTCTTGCTCTGTCACCAGACTAGAGTGCAGTGGCCGATCTCCGCTCACTGCAACCTGCACCTCCCAGCTTCAAGTGATTCTCTTGCCTCAGCTTCCCAAATAGCTAGGACTACAAGCACATGCCACCACACCCAGCTAATTTTTGTATTTTTAGTAGAGATGGGGTTTCACCATGCTAACCAGGTTGGCCTCAATCTCTTGACCTCGTGATCTGCCTACCCTAGCCTCCCAAAGGCCATGAACCACCATGCCTGCCCTACTGATTTCCTCTCTTTGGGGTATATACCCAACAGTGGGATTGCTGGATCATATGTTAGCTCTATTTTTAGGTTTTGAGAAACCTCCAAACTGTTCTTCATATTGGTTGTACAAATTTACATTCCCACCAATGGTGTACAAGGGTTCTCTTTTCTCCATATCTTTACCAGCATTTGTTATTGCCTGTCTTTTTGGAAAAAAAGCTATTTTAATTGGCACGAGATGATTTGTATTTTTTTGATGATCAATGTTGTTAAGCACATTTGTATATACATGTTCGCCATTTACATGTCTTCTTTGGGGAAATGTCTATTCAGATCTCTTACTCATTTTTAAATTGGATTATTAGATGTTTTCCTATATAGCTGTTTGAGCTCCTTTTTTATTTTTGTATATGATGAGAGATAGTTACCCAGTTTCATTCTTATGTATATGGATAAACCAGTTTTCTCAACATCATTTATTGAAAAGACTGTCTCTTTTCCCCAATATGTGTCTGAACAACTTTGTAAAAAATGACTTCACTGTACATGTATAGATTTACACCTGCATTTTGTATTCTGTTCCATTGGCATGAATCTCTTTTTCTACCAATGCCATGCCATTTTGGTTACTACAGCTCTGTAGCATAATTTGAAGTCAGGTAATATAATTTCTCCAGTTTTGTTATTTTTTCTTAGGATAGCTTTGGCTATTCTGGGTCTTTTGTGGTTCCATATAAATTTTAGGGTTCTTCTTTCTATGTCTGGAAGAATGTCATTGGTATTTTGAAAAGGATTGCATTGAATCTGTAGATTGCTTTGGCTAGTATGGACATTTTAACAATATTGATTCTTCTAATCCATGAACATGGAATATTATTCTAATATTTTTTGTGTCATCTTCAATTTCTTGCACCAATGTTTTATAGTTTTCATTGTAGATATTTTTCAAATCTTGGGTTAATTCTTAGGTATTTTATTTTATTTGTAGCTATTGTAAATGGGATATTTTCTTTTATTAATTTTTTTTTGAGACAGAGTCTTGCTGTTACCCATGCTGGAGTGCAATGGCGCAATCTCATCTCACTGCAACCTCTGCCACCCAGGTTCAAGTGATTCTTGTGCCTCAGCCTCCCAAGTAGCTGGGACTACAGGCATGTGCCACCATGCCCAGCTAATTTTTCTTTTTTCTTTTTTCTTTTTTTTGTATTTTCAGTACAGACGGGATTTCACCGTTAGTAAGGATGGTCTCGATCTCCTGACCTCATGATCTACCTGCCTCAGCCTCCCAAAGTGCTGGGATTACAGGCATCAGCCACCACACCTGGCCCTAAATGGGATACTTTCTTGATTTCTTTTGCAGATTCTTTGCTGGTGGCATACAAAAATAATACAGATTTTTGTATGTTGGTTTTGTATCCTACAACTTTTATGGAGTTATCAGTTCCAATAGCTTCTTGTGGAGTCTTTAAGTATTTTCAAATATAAGATCATATATTTTCAAACAAGGATAATTTGATTTCTTCCTTCCAATGTGGATGCCCTTTATTTCTTTCTCTTGTCTCATTACTTTACCAAGGACTTCCAGCATTATGTTGAATAACAGTGGTGAAAGTGGGCATCATTGTCATGTTCCAGACCTATGGGAAAGGCTTTAAGTTTTTCCTCATTTGGTGTGATACTAGCTAAGAGTCTGTCATATATGGCTTTTATTATGTTGAAGTATGTTCCCCTTATATCCAGTTTGTTGAAGGTTTTTACCATGAAGGGATGTTTATTTCATAAAAAGCTTTCCCAGCGTCAGTTGAAATGATAATTGGTTTCTGCTTTGCAGTCTGCCAACAAGATGCAGCACACTGATTGATTTGTATCTTTGAACCATTCTTGCATTTCTAGGATAAATTCCACTTGTTCATGATGAATAATCTTTTTTCTGTGTTGTTGAATGTGGCTTGCTAGGATTTTGTTGAGGATTTTTGCGTCAATATTCATTAGTAATGTTGGCCTGGAGTTTTCTTTCTTTGGTGTGTCTTTCTCTGGTTTGGTATCAGGGTAATAATGGCCTTGTAGAATGAGTTTGGAAGTATTCTCCTCTATTTTTTGAAATAGTTTGAGTAGGATTGGTATTAGTTTTTCTTTATGTGTTTGGTAGAATTCAGCAGTGAAGCCATCAGGTCCTGTGCTTTTCTTTGCTGGGAGACTTTTTATTACAGCTTCAATTTCATTACTTGTTATTGGTCCCTTCTGGTTTGGATTCTTCCTGGTTCAATCTTGATAGGTTGTGTATGTCTAGAAATTTATCTGTTTCTTCTAGATTTTCCAATTTGTTGCCATAAGGTTGCTTACAGTAGCTACTAATGATCCTCTGAGTTTCTGCAGTATCAGTTGTAATGTCTTCTTTTTTAATCTCTGATTTTATTTACTCGGGTCTTTGCTCTTTTTTCTTAGTCTAATGGTTGGTCAATTGTTTTTCTTTTCAAAAAATCAATTTTTTGTTTCATTGGTCTTTTGTAATTTTTCATTTCAATTTATCTCTGCTGTGATCTTTATTATTTCTTTTTTCCTATTAATTTTGGGTTTGGTTTGCTCTTACATTCCTACTTATTTAAAATGCATCACTGGTTTATTTGCAGTTTTTCTTCTTTTTTGTTGTATCCACTTATAGCTATAAGCTTCTCTCTTAATACTACTTTCACTGTATCTCATAGGTTTTGGTATGTTGTGTTTCCATTATTATTTATTACAAGAATTTTTTCAATTTCCTTCTTAATTTCTTAATTGACCCACCAGTCATTCAAGAACATACTGTTTAATTTCCATGTGTTTGTATAGTTTCCAAAATTCCTTTTGGTATTAATTTCTAGTTTTTTCAGAAAACTAAAAATCTTGTGGTCAGAGATAATGCTTAATATTATTTCAATATTTTTGACGTTTTAAGATTTGTCTTGTACCTAACATATCACCAGTCCTTGAGAATTATCCACGTGCTGAGGAAAAGAATGTGTATTTTTGCAACCAACTGATGAAATATTCCATAAGTATCTATTGGATTCATTTAATCTATAGTGCAGATTAAATCTGATGTTTCTTTGTTGATTTTCTGTCTGGAAGATTTGTTCAATGCTGAAAATGAGGGCCTAAAGTCTCCAGTTATTATTGTATTGGGGTCTATCTCTTTCTATAGTATTATGATTTGCTTTATATATCCGGGTATTCCTGTGTTAGGTCCATGTATATTTATGGTTGTTACATCCTCTTGATGAATTGACCCCTTTATCATTATGCAATGACTTTGTCTTTTCTTATAGCTTATGTTTTAAAATCTCTTTTGTCTAAATATAGCAACTTCTTTTGTTTTCCATTGGCATAGAATATCTTTTTCCATTTCTTTATTTTCAGTTTATGTATGTTTTTATAGGTGAAGTGTGTTTCTTGTAGGCAACAGATTATTAGGTCTTATTTTTTAATCATTCAACCAGTGTATGTTCTTTTATTGGAGAGTTTTGTCCTTTTACATTTAATGTTATTATTGATAAGTAAGGTCCTACTCATGCCATTTTGTTATCTGTTTTCTGGTGTTTTTGTGGTCTTTTCCTCCTTGTTTCTATCCTGTCTTCCTTTTATCAGAGGTTATTTTCTCTTGTGGTATTATTTAATTTCTTGATTTTTATTTTTTGTGTATTCATTGTATGTTTTTCTATTTGAGGTTACCATGAGACTTGCAAACACTATCTTATAATTCATTATTTTAGGCTGATAACAATTTAACACTCTTTGCATAAACAAACTAACAACCAAGAAGAAAACCAGTAAAAACGCTACACTTTAACTCGTGTGCCCACCATTCTTCTTTTCATTGTTTCAATTTATATATCATTGTACTGTCTATGTCTTGAAAAACTGTGATTATTTTTGATCAGTTCATCATTTATTATTTCTACTTAAGGTGACAGTAGTTTACACATCACACTTACAGTGTTATAATATTCTGTATTTTTCTGTATACTTACTATTGTCAGTAAGTTTCATACCTTCCGGTGATGTTATTGCTCATTAATGTTCTTTTCTTTCTGATTGACATACTTCCGTTACCATTTCTTGTAGGACAGGTTTGGTATTGGTGAAATCCTTCAGCTTTTGTTTGTCTATAAAGTCTTTACTTCTCCTTCATGTTTGAAGAATATTTTCACCAGACATACTATTCTAGGATAAAAGGGTTTTTGTTTCCTTCAGCACTTTAAATGTCCCATGCCACCATCTCCTGGCTTGTCAGGTTTCCACTAAAAAGTCTGCTGCCAGACATACTGGAGCTTCATTGTGTTTTATTTCTTTCTTTTATCTTGCTGCTTTTAGGATCTTTTCTTTATTGTTAATCTTTGAAAGTTTGAGTCTTTAATTCCTTGAGATAGTTTTCTTTGGGCTAAATCTGCTTGGTGTTCCATAACCTTCTCCTATTTGAATATTGATAGCTTTCTTTAGCTTTGGAAAGTTCTCTGATATTATCCCTTTGAATAAATTTTCTACCCCTCTCTCTTTCTTGACCTTCTACTTAAGGTCAATAACTCCTAGATTTGCCCTTTTGAGGCTATTTTCTAGATCCTATAGACATGCTTCATTCCTTTTATTCTTTTTTCTTTTTTCTTCTCTGAGTGCATACTTTCAAATAATTTGTCATCAAGCTCACTAATTCTCTCTTCAGCATGCCAATTGTATTTTTCAACTCCAGAATTTCTACTTGACTCTTTTTAATTATTTCAATCTCTGTGTTAAATTTATCTGATATGATTCTTAATTCCTTCTCTGCATGATCTTGAACGTCTTTGAATTTCCTCAAAATAGCTTTTTTGAATTTTCTGTCTGAAAGGTCACATATCTCTGTTTCCCTGGGATTGGTTCCCAGTCCCTTATTTAGTTCATTTGGTGAGGTCATGCTTTCCTGGATGGTCTTGATGCATACTATAGCTTCTTGGTTTCTGGGCATTGAAAAGTTAAATATTTATTGTAATCTTTGTAGTCTGGGCTTGTTTGCACCCATCCTTCTTGGGAAGGCTTTCTAGATATTTGGAACAACTTACATGTTGTGTTGTAAGCTATATCTGTATTAGGGGATATCCCAATCCCAGTAATGTTGTAGTTCTTACATACACATAGAGGTACCACCTTGGTGGTCTTGGATAAGATCTGGAAGATATCTATGAATTACTAGGCAGAGACACTTCTTGTCCCTTACCAAACAGAGTCTCTCTCTCTCTCTCTCTCTCACTCACTCCCCTCTCTCTCTCTCTCTCTCTCTCACTCCCCTCTCTCTCTTGAGCTGCCTGGGGCTGGAAGTGGGACAACAAAGCAACCCTGTGGCCACCACCACTGGGACTGTGCTGGATCAGACCTGAAACCAGTTCAGCACTGGGTTTTGCTGTTCTGGCACCCTGTAACCACTATCTGGTTACTACCTATGTTCACTCAAGGTCCTCATGGTTCCCACTCAGCAGGTGGTGATGCCAGACAGCCTTGTGTCCTTCCTTTCAAGGCAGCAAGTTATCCCAGGCCCTGAGCAGGACCAGAGATGCTTTCCAGAAGCTAGAGACTGGAGTAAAAAAACCTTAAAAGTCTACCTGGTACTCGCTACTACTGTGGCTAAGCTGGCAATCAAACCACAAGACACAGTCTTTCCCACTCTTCCTTCCCTTTCCATAGGCAGAGGAGCTTCATCCAAGGACTACCATCACCACAGGGCCACAGAGAGTACTGCCAGTCTAGCTCCAATTTCACTTAAGGCCCAAATGCTCTTCAGTCAGCTTGTGGTGAATGCTGCCATGCCTGGGGCCTCTGGCCCAGGGAAGGTCCAGGAATGCCATCCAAGAACCAAGGCATGGAATCAGGGACCCCAACAGCTTGCTTGATGCTCTACCTCAATTTGGCCAAGCTAGTACCTATGGTGCAAGACAAAGTCCCTTTTACTTTTCCCTCTGCTTTTCTCAAGTAGAAAGAGCCACCACAGCTGAGAATGTGCTTGTTCCTACCTAAAGCCAGAACATCCAAGAGTCTCACCAAAGGCTCACAGCATACTACTTGGGTATGGCTGCTGGTTATTCATGACCCAGCAGTTCTTTAGTCAGCAGGTGACACATTCTGCCAAGACTTCGTCCTTCCCTTCAGGCCAGCAGGTTCCCTTCTGACCCAGGATGTGTCTAGAATTGCTATTTGTGAGCTAGGACCTGGAATGGGGCCTCAGGACACTGAATATTGCTCTCTCTTACTGTGGCTGAGCTTGTATCCAAGATGCAACACAAAGTTCTCTTTACCCTTTCCTCTCTTCTCCTCTCCTCAAACAGAAGAAAGGGGTATCTTTTGGAGGCACCAGCTGTGCAGCCTGAGGCTTGGCAAGGGATGACACAAGCACTCCTTTAGCTGTGCCGGCTGGTGTCTCAGTAAGTCACTGGCTCTGAGCCCAGCTCAGCACTAGAACTTGCAGTTCTTGTGGCCTAGACTGCCTTTCAAGTTTATTTTGAGTTCCAGAGCATTTCAGCCCATGGTGCAAAGGCTTGCTGCAACTCAACTTACAACCATTGGAATGGGTAATTCCTCTCTCTCTAGGGCTATTCTAAATGTTCCTTTCACGGGCAGACATGAGCTGAGGAAAGCCCAGCTTTGCCTTATACCGTGACAGGGCAGCACTTAGTTCTATGCAAAGTCTCACGATTTCTGCACTCTCCCTCTCCCAAGTTGACAGATTTCTCTGCACAAGTGGCTACTGTGGGGGAAATGGGAAAGGAGTGGCATCAGCAATTCAAGACTGTCTTTCTTACCCTCTTCAGTTTCTCTTTCAGTGATATGAAGTTAAAACTAGGTACTGTGAGTTCTCTCCTGATTTTTGGTTTTATTGAAGATGGCTTTTTGGGTGTAGGTAGTTGTTAAATTTGTTCTTTCTGCTGATGGGACAATTGATAGAGCCTTCTATTCTGCCATCTTCCCCCGCCCCTCTTGTAACTCACTTTTACAACACATGAATGCAACTGATAAAACTGAAGCACTGAATGTGCAAAGTTGAAGATCCAAATTTGGATTCAATAAAGTACAGACACCCTGAAAATTCAATCATAGTAGCACCTCTGCTGTATGTGACATATATTTTTCAATTTAAATTGTATATTCTTAACAAAAGAGATCTTAATGAAAAAGCTGCCTGAAGACATTTCATTTTTTGACTGAGTATATCTAATTCAATATTTCCACAAGTGTGTTCTTTAGAATACTATTGCTTCACAGTATAAATAGTTGTTACACAAAAATAAGAGGGATAAGGAGAGATTGAGATCAAAAAAGTTAGTTTGTTAATCATGAACAATCATTTAGTTTTGTTTTTTTCTTCACAGATTTCTTAAAGCAGCTCCATTATTTCAAGTGGGGAACCTGTAGTTTTTAAGTCTTAGTACATAGGCCATAAAAAGTCATTAAAATGCAATATTAATAAAATTATCATACAGGTCAATTGTTAATAAAAGAGGAAGTGGCTGCAAAGAAGCAATGAATAATTGCTTATATTGTGCGTACAGTTTAAGAAATAAGGCTGCAAAGAAAACAAAACTGGAGCTCTCAGACTCCCTCCCTGAAATTGTTGAATTTTGTGAAGACTTCTTCCAGCCTCAGGGGAATAAATCACTGTGACCAAGTTTCTGTCTTACTAGACTGGCATTTTCTGCCATTTTAGTCTGATTATGTTGAAATTCATGCATAAAGCATTGATTATGTGATCTTTCCTTTGAAAACCCCAGTGGAAATACAAAATATACATTTATACTAGATAACATTTAGAAAAAAGAATTTTGAATTTTTAGAATTAAGGTTGCTAAAGAAAAGTGAAAAATCTTACACTCAGAAGATGACCTAGAGCAAGTAAAAAAAAAAAAAAGTAAGAGTTGGGGTAGAAAATCAAACATTGGAGAACAGCAAAAACACTAAAAACAGGAAATGAATATTACTATGGGATTCTTAGAAGAAATTTCTCATGGAAAATTGTTCAGATTTTATTCATGACACTTTCTAAAATGCTGAAGCTTCAGCCCTAAGGAAAAGAAATTATGCCGGGTTGTAAAGGGGAAAAGGCATAGAACTTTTATTGGGAAGTGGATAAGAATTAAAAATTGAACTAAGCTGATGCAAGCATACTGTTCCCTAGGATATACGTCGTCTCCCTGCTCTCCCTTGCATCATTCTACCTGCTCTGTCCCCTTTTTGAAAAATATATTGTTGATGCTAACCCATGAAGCCAACTTCATGAGCTTGTCTCTAGGTTAAGAGTAAAAATAAAGACTAAATGGAAAATTTAGGGCTCATGTGCATGCCTTTGCAGCTAGCCAAGGTATCCAGGTTTGCAATCAAAGCTTTAGCTTTAATAAGGCTTTGAGGAACTCAGGTAGGTGCTAATACTCACAGGAGGAAGCAGCATTCAGGTTTTCAGAAATCCTAAATTTATCTCTTCAGGGAAAAAAATGCATCACAAATAAATATTAAATGCATCACTAATATCTTGGCCGAATTACAAAGAATCTTGTTTGGGTTGAAAGAAACAAACAAAACAGCAATCCATCTGGTAATATAAAGCCACCAATGAATTTTTTTAAATGCCTGCATTGTTGTAAACAATTTTAATTTGGATTTAAAAAGTGTATTGCCTAGAGTCTGCTTAATTTTAAACTCTAGATTTGTCAGTCCAAAATAATTTATATACTTGATATAATCTAAGGATATCTGAAGACAACTGAAAGGTTTTGTGGGTTTCTTACTATCAAAGCAAAAGTGCCAATATTTATGTTACGGACCAGTGAAGAAAACTTTATTTAAGGCTATTGCCAATCCAGGAGGAAGACAAGAATATAGTAAATTCATCTCCACTGAAACAAGGAGCAGGAGGATTTTTAAATGCTGGGAGGAGCAGAGACCACAGGTCATCGATTAGCTAATTGGCTTTACAAAAAGAGAAAATAAACTTTCCCTTATCTTTTTGAAGGAAAGTAGCTTTACACTTGGATCAAGTCACCCACTAAACTTTGTTCCTACACATCCACAGAAACTAGAAGGTAGGGGCTCTATCTTTATTGATGATGCATTTCAAAGGAATGTCTCTCAGGCTTTTGAGAAAGAGTGCTGGGTTGTGTAAAACTGATAAGAGACTTTAAAAACTAAAAAAGATTTACATCTCAAAGAAGTAGAGAAATATTTTTAAATTACAAGTTTTCTAAAGTAAATGCTCTAAGGAAAAGGAAGGTCATAGAATTAAAGGCAGAAAGAAGCTAGTCTAAAATTTAGTTAAGCTGAAGGGAATGTTAAGGCCACCTTGATCAGATCCCCTTTTGATCAAGGGAAACCAAGTTCATCCATATAGTTTATTTCAGCAGATTTCTGTTATGGAAAGACTAGTTGCACCATCTGCTAAGAGTTGGCAGTGGAATATATCTGATGGATAATGCAAGCAATCAGGCATTCAGTATGAGGAATTCCTATAGGAAAGTTGAAAAAGCAAAGGCTCTTGGTAGGAGCCAACTTTCAGCTCAGTTTCTGAAATGAGAGAGCAGTCAGGTGAGATTCCTGGAAATTGAGCTTGAAGAATAGTTAGATGTTGGGATGAAGATGGCTGTGGCAATCCAATGTATTTCCCACTTTGCAGTCTGAATGTTTTCAGTGATGGAATAGAATCAGAGAGGCTTTAGTAAGATTGTCACCATTATGGTTGTTTCCAGCAGCACAGTATGGAAGATGCAGGCATTCCGAAGAACTTGCTAAGTGACCTACACAGCAGCAGTTCCAGGCACAAAGTTTTCTCATATTGGATCTTTTGTGATATAAACTTCAAGTCATCTAGCTTTAGCTCAAAGGCTTCTTTGATCTTGGTGGAAAAGTCCAGTTATAAAACAACCTAGAGTTCCAGTAAGAATCTTGGCAGTCAGGTTTTAGTTCTCAATAATGCCAAGTCAGGAGAGTAGGAGAAAAATTGGAAACACTACTTTGAAGGAGGTAACCAGATATTGAAGGAAACTTCAAAAATTTAAAATTTGGTAAGGATTGACAATTGTGCCAAATGACAGGTAGTAACAAAGCTATGCAATTTACAGAGGTGAGAAAAATACCAAAAAGACAATAAGTAGGACCAGGATCTGATAACTCAAGGGTGTGCTATTGAAATATAAGTGTTTAAACTTTCATTTTAAGTTCAGGGGTACATGTGCAGGTTTGTTACATAGGTAAACTTGTGTCATGGGGGCTTGTACAGATAATTTTATCACCCAGGTATTAGGCCTAGTACACGTTAGTTATTTTTCCTGATCCTCTCCCTCCTCCTAACCTTCACCCTTTGATAAGCCCCAGTGTGTGTTGTTCCCCTCTATGTGTCCATGTGTTCTCATAATTTAGCTCCAACTTATAAGAGAGAACATGTGATATTTGGTTTTCTGTTCCTGCATTAGTTTGCTAAGGATAATGACCTCCAGCTTCATCCATGTCCCTGCAAAGGACATTATCTCATTCACTTTTTTTTTTTTTTTTTTCATCTTTTGGCCTGAAACTTTGTCTTTCACCTGCCACGGGCTGCCTCCAGATCACAGGGGCTAGGAGCTGATGGTGTTATTCACTTTTTTGATAAAAGATCATCAAAGTAAGATTATTCTCAATCACAAAATATCTGTTCCTGCTAAATATGACTTTATTATTTATTTAGGTGCAGCAAGAATGGTAATTGGTAATTGACCACACAGACTTTTTTGAGTTTGCTTTGCTGGAAGTTTTCATAAAGAATCTCAAATTGGACTTTTAAAATCCTCTTGGCTAGGAAGAAAAGCCAGTTACTCAGTACGATATTTCACCTGCAGTACCTATAAATTTTGGTGAATACTATTCTTTAGGTCCCTAAAATATTCTTAGATTCTTGGATCTGCCAGGAAGTGATCCTCCTTACTCATCAGTAAGCTGGGAATTCAGTAAGTCAGGTACCTATCTAGTTTTCCCAAGCTGGCTTTGTAAACACTGGCTCCATAAAATCAACCTTAGTTCTTTAAAACTGTCTGGTAATATCTGATTTTATGGATAATTCTCAGATATGACATTCCAGTTGAAGTCTTGGTTATATAACTAATGTTTCTAATTATGTTGTATTACAAAGAGGGCAGATTCTTATTGAACCTGATGCAGGAGAACCCCAAAATTGGAGTTTAGCCATGGAGGATTCTTGGCTTTGCTCAGGAAAGAACTGAAGAGTAAGCTGACAGTAAAAGAAAGCAAGCTTATTAGAGCAATAATGTATAGCAAAATGGCTGTTCCATAGACAAAGTAGGGCTATCTCACAGGAAGGGTGGCCTAGAGCAGCACTCACAGATTTTTGGCTAGCTATATTTATGCCCACTCTTAGTCATGTGCTAATTAAGGAGTAGGTTATTCATAAACTTTCTGGAAAGGAGGTGGGGAGTTCCTGGATCTCTATAGGGGGGTTTCTGGGTTATAGCATGACATTATTTGTAAACTTTAATGGCACTGGTAGGAGTGTCTTATGAAAACACATTATAATTCCTAGTCAAAGCTGATTTGGCTAGTTTAAGATACTACATTCTGTTTTGATAAAGAGGGTCATGAAAAAAAGTCCTGCTGATCTCCTCCCTCAAACCTATGCAAATAATTAAATTGCCATGAAAATAAGAATATTCAATAAGAGTGCCTCAATTCTGGAGGGAACAGAAGGGAAAAAATTATTTCATTTCTGTTTACAAAAGTATAATCCACAAAGTTGTTATGATTTTTAGGTAGCTTAAGAGAGAAGAGAAAGGAATTTCTTTTTTTCCAGAAAACAGAACATTAAAACATCAGCAATAATCCAAACAAAACCCATAATCATTCTTCATCAGTTCATTTAGTACTATGTAATTCTCTTCTGTCTGATCATGGGTTGACTGTCTCATGAACCTATCAGATTCTCCACTACAGTTAGAGAAATGTTGATTCAGCCCAGGGGCATTGTCTCAAAATTATTTAAATAATGCCATCTGAAGTTTGTGCCTCAGAGTACGTGGCATAATTCTTCCCATGAATTTCATAAACATTCTCTCTTTGTTGAAGATGAAGCATTCTGGTCTATGGCTTACTACAAGGACTTTTTTTGTTGGTAAGCTGTGTTTGTCATGAATTACAAGAATTTTTAATGACCCATCAGAGTAAAACAAAAAACTCTCTGTGGATGATGAAAGACTTAAAATAGCTGTGGCTAAATATCTGATGAGAAGTTTATTTTTTAAAAAAAAATTGCAATCAGCAAAGATATTTGTTTTTCTTTAATATTTGGTCACTTTTACAAATGTTTTTAAATGCTTGTTTTTACAATATCTTAAAAAATAGAATTATAACTGATAACACTATACTGCTGTTTAACATCAGGTAAAGCAGCACCAGAACATATGGACAGAGAAAACACTGACAAATTTCCAGAAACCTCATACAATTTCTGAAATATTTATATTTATTATGTTTTGTCTATAGAAATGTAACTTAGGAAAGGTTAAACATCTCTTCTTATTTGACAGTGCTTTCTATTCAATTCAACATATCAAATACATCTATTTTTCACCTGTCTTTTTACAAGATGAAATATCCTTTATGATTTTCCAGGGGCCTTCAAAATCCATTTGGGATCAAGATTTCATTCAGGATTTTATTTGGGAAAGACAGAAATGTCAAAAGTTGTCAGGAGGCTTAAACATTTGGTTAAAAAGGATTATGAGTCACTGAGAAATAATACTTGGATACCTATTTAATCAAAGTATAACAAAAGATTTCAAAAGTAAACGTAGAAGGTAATGCGACTGTAAAAACATTTAGCCCTTTCAAAAGTGATACGTCTTGGTACTCATGGATAGTCAAGAACATAATAATCTCAACAAAAAGCACAGGAAATTTTTCTGATAAAACATAGAATCTTTGCCATCCATTACTCAAAAAGTAAAGAAAAACCTTTTACAACTTATTAAGAGCAGATCAATAATCAAAGAAAAGTTTATTTTAACAAAGAGAAAAGTAAATGCTACTTTGCTTTAGTATACTATTGACATTAAAGCTCATTTGAAAAAACCCTTATAAATAAATCCATCAAGTTCATCTAGTCAATATTTTTCTCAGGTCCACTTAATCATCTGGGAATATCACAAGCATGCTAAAATGTTAGGCTTTCAGAATCACATTAAAATTCAGAGTTTAATATAGCTATATTCTTCCAAAAGCAAAGAATATAGCAGTTAATGATCTCTTCCATTTATCATTGGGATCACATTGTTATATTCTATTTCCTAGGCAAGAATTCCTTTCCACCCTGACAAAAGCCATATTCTGCCAGAAGTTTCAACTTCTAAGTTAAACTTCTCAGTTAGGTGAGTATAATTATTTAATCAAGAATATTGACTTCCCCTTCCTTCTATCCCTTTTGGAAATCCAATCACTTGTTTGCACTAATTGAGGTTGCCACATGCCACTGTATATAACATTTTTAATCACTCCCTTCTTCAGGAAAGTTTTCTTCTCTTGGTTTTCTGTTTTCCTTTATTGTCCTAGATAGGCACCCAAATAAGTAACCCCAAAGTGATTCTGGACACTTCTCTCTCTTTTATTGCTTTATATTTTGCTTGTGCTATCTTAAATTTTCATTATAATATGTTCTTATCTGTAGCAGAATATTTAATAGTGTGAGCTTTGAGATCAGGCAATCAAAATTTAAATTCTAGATTCATTGTTTATTAGCTATATGATCTTGGGAAATAATGATAATAAGATTAAGAATAAGAGAAGAACAAGGCTATGGCCAGGCACTTTTCTAAGTACTTTACATATATCACTCATTTAATTATCACAACAACATATCAAGTAAGTCCTATAATTACTGCTGTTTTGTAGATGAGAAAACTGAGAAACAGAGAGATTAAGTAACTCATCCAAAGTCACACAGATAGTAAATATTCAGCCAGAATTAAAATCCAGACATTCTGATGGAAATTTTCATGCTTTTAATAATGTTTTTTGGCCTTTGTAGGTTTTAGTTTGATATCTTTTATTTAGTAAACAATAAATATTAGCATTCTTATTAACACACATGCATGGCTTTTATCAGGCTTTCATCATTTCTTACGTGAACTCTTGCATTAGTCATTACATATGTCTCATTACATGTCCCTAGGTTAACCTATCTTGCATTGTTACCAAGAACATCTTTCAAAAGTAGAAGAAAGAACTAACCATGTTATTCACCTGTTTTAAATTTTTTAATGATTTTATTCATCTACCAAATAATATTTAAACACAGTAAGTCATTTAAGGGCCTTAATGGTTTGGATTCAAAATAATTAGCTTCCTTGTCCCATAGTTTATCATTTCTCTTTCTCACTTATTCCACAGTTGTCTAATCCCCAGCCACACAGAAAGCTAACTGGTACAATGGCTCTGCGGAGCTTTACATTTTGGCATAATGTAAAGACATAATGTAAAAATGTTATAGCATTATGTTGAAGAAGTATTAATCTTCAAATCTGCTGCTACCCTCGTAGCAGTACTCCAACAGTTCCTAGGTTTTCCTCTGTACTTTCCAGAAGTGGGAAGAAGAAGGAACTTGGGACCTAGTGGAAAAATAAGTTTAAATAGTCCTCTTACTATGGTACATTATGGGTCAGATATCATCCAGGTCCAACTTTGTTTTGGTTAATAAGCATGAAGCAATAGTGTTTCTGTGTAAAATCTGTTATTAGTGTGTGGATGCCAGGATAGGGATGAGGAAACCAGGCCCTTGGAGGGGACAGTGGGGTGTCCTGGTCCCATGCACTAGGTCTAATACCCATAGAGAGGCAGAAAGCAGAAGCTGGAGGGACTTTTCCACAACAGACTTAGGGCCTGAGTCCTGCAGCTCTGGAATTTGGGAACCAAATTGAACAATAGCTTGGGAGCAGGCACTCTCCCAGTTCAGAATCAAATGCAGAACAGCTCCAGGGGCAGAGGGAAGGCAATAGGATAGCATATTACTCAGCAACTGGATATGGGGAGCAGTGACAGAAAGTTTTTCAGGCAAGTGGAGAGGCACTTATGAAACGACTGCATTAAGCTGCTAGTTTGGGGCAGATGTGAGATACTCCAGAGATCCCAGGAACAAGAGGGAAGGCAGTGTGGCTATTAAGTAGTTCTGATACAGCGATAAATGTTCTACAGCTGGACTCATGTGGTAAAATGGGCAGGTGGGGCACAAACCAGTGAAGCATAAATAATGATGCCCCTCTTTTCACCCATAGGAGGGATTACCAAGGCACTTAATTATATCTCTTATCATTTGTTTTGTGACACACTTTACAACTGATCTGGCTAGACCAGTATGTTATAGCATTATGTTTAGGAATTATTCATCAAATTTGCTGCTATCCTCCTGGCGGTACTCAACAGTTCCCAGATTTTCCTCTGTACTTTCCACTAATGGGAAGGAGAAGGAACTTACAACTCAGTAGTAAAATGAGTTTAAATCCTGTATGCTGAGAAATGACTCTCATGGTTGAAAACGGATGACTAAATCAATCTTCATTTATGGCAGATTGCATTTGTCCACTGAATGCTAAAAGATACTAACATCTGCAATGGTCGAATTCCAGGTCTCAAAATTAGAACATCATATAATGTGTTTTGCCTTTCCCACAGATGATTCACAATCACACTTCATCCTCCAAATGGCCCTCAGTAACTCACCATCCAGTGATGATTCACTCTGCCCCTGTTTATACTTGAACACATCATGTAGCAACTATTTTCATATATTTAATGGTTTCCTTGAGTGACATATATTTCTGTAGTATGGAACACACACCTATGCAGAAATTCTCAAATGCATCAAGTGACCTAGAGCTGTGGTCAGGAGCCTGGCATTTGGGCTTAGAATCTATTCTAGGCATTAAGGAGTCCTTAATAGGTAGTGTAAATAATTTCCTATTTTCTTTGTGTTTTTGTTTGGTAATAGTGAAACACTGAAATTTAGTGGATGTAGCTCTTAAGAGTGGGCATGTAAGAAGAGGCCCAATAAGTAGATATTTTTAAATTCTAATCAGCCTGCTCTCTTCACCTCAGCCTAAGGCCCTCGTGCCTACAATTCCCTTTCTTAAGACCTCATTGAATTTTATTTCATTTAATTACCAATGAAAAAAGCAGATACCTCATTCTTTGTTATCTTTCTCCTGTCTTATGACATTTAATCTAGTATTACATGTTTCCGAAAGTGAATTATTATTAGAGTGTTCATTATTACTGTAATGCCTTATCTAAAAACATTGATTATTTTGTTTCCCTAAACTGTCACCAAAGATGTCAACATTAATACTGTCTTTTTTATCATTTTTGACACAAGCCATAGATACTTGTGCATCTTCTTTGAGGAGACTCTAATTTTGAATGTATGGCGTATGTTCCAATAAAATAGAAAAGGAAACTAGCAAAGATGGCATCTAAAAGGTAAAGTCTTTCCAGTGAAAAGGAAAAATATATAAAATAATTTCAATAATTTATGTCTTCAAAAACAGTATATTTTAAATAGTAAAAACAAATAGAAACCACATAGCCAAATTAAAAGATTCTTGCATCCCATCATTTGACTTAGAGTTGAATTATAAGTTAAAATGTTCTATAGTTCAAAACTGCAGTATGCAAGAAGAGAAAAACATATGTATATACACATACAACAATTTTTCAAATTTTAAAATGGAGATAAAAATCTATCTGTATCCCCAGATTTCATTTCACAAAGATATCATATGAATAAATTTTAAAATTCAAGTGATTTCATTAGATTAGAAAAGAAATTGTTTGTTACAAAGAAAGCAATCTTTCTTTTCATATAATAACTAGTCTGGTTTCACTGATGGCTTAACACACAATGAAATCACTCCTCTGTGGAGCCAAGCACGATCTTCATAATGGTCAGGAGGCAGTGCACATAACGGTAGTCATAAATAGCTAATTATGGCTGCATGAAATTAAACAGTTCCTAAAGCATTTAAGTTATACCTCAATTATATTGTATACATTTAAGCTGCCTTTAAGAAATATTTTTTAAAATCTCATTAGAAAAAAAAAAAGAATTTGACTTGCAAGTTTCTAGCTTGCTGCTATATAGCTCCAATGAATAAGCAAATACTTTAAGCAATACCTAAATTATATGGCATGATGCTTATATTGGTCAATGTTCTTCAGAGAAACAGAAGCAATAAGATATATAGAAGTAAAATTTTAAGTGGGATTGGTTTATGCAAATACAGCTGAGAAGTTCCATGACCTGCCATCTGCAAGCTGGAGGCCCAGGAGAGGTAGTGGTACAGTTCCAGTCCAAACTCAAAAGCCCATGAACTGGGGCCAATGGCATAAGCCCTGATCCAAGTCCAAAGGCCCCAAAAGCAGGAGCACTGATGTCTGAGGCAGGAGAAGATGGGTGAACCAACTCAAGTAGAGGGCAAATTCCCCCTTTCTCTACTTTTTTGCTCTATTCAAGCCTTCAGTGGATTGTGTGCTCACCCACATCAACAAGGGTAGATCTTTACTTAGTCTATTGATTCAAAGGCTAATCTCTTCCAAAAACACCCTCACAGACATACCCAGAATTATGTTTACCACTATCTGAGAATCCTTGAGCCTAATAAAGCTGACACAAAAAATTAACCATCACACTGTTTTTCTATGAATGAATAGAAAAGAAAACTAAAAGATAAAGATGGCCATGAGTGCCACAGTGGTTAGAAGCCTCTTAACCATGGCAGGGATGTGAGGGTAACGGGCTGCTTTGGATAGAGTTGAGCAGTTAAACCTAGGAAGACAAAGAAGCCAGTCTCCAAGGGAGCCTGATAAAGTCCCACCCTCACCCAGCAATGACCACCTGTAGTCCACAGTCCCCTTGCTGAGGAAGACCCTTCACCCAATGACTAACAAATCAGGTAGCAATACAAAGGCACAGCCCAATCCTCAACTGATCCAGACTAAAACCCTCTGTACATATAGAAGCCTAGAGGTAGTAATGATGCAAAGTATAAGGGCTGTTGTGGTCATAATAAACCACTGCATTTACAAAAATGACAAGACTGTAGCTCCATAAAAGAAGGAATTTGGAGCTCTTTTATTCAGCAGAATTCTCAGGTTCTAGTATAGTGCCTCACACCATATAGGTGCTCAATGAGTATTTGATTAATAAATCTCTACTTCCTACATAATAACCAGTCTAGTCATATCAATAGACTTTACACAATGTCTGCTCTATAAACAGTGTGTGGAATCTGTATATATCAAATATCTCAAACACAATGATCACCAGCAATCTCAGACACATGGACATATTGAGTATACATTTATTTTATTAGTCATTTTTAAATTGATCTTAAATTTAAGATCTTAAATTTATTAGACTAATGAAACTAACAATTTTAATACAGTTTCACATATTCTGAACCTAAGGTATTGCATAAAAGTGCATAAACTTATTTGTACCTTTTTCTATAATTATGTTAAGAACATTTAGCGTGAGATGTACCCTGTTAACAAATTTTTAAGTATACAATACAGTGTTGCTAACTATATTAACAACATAGACACAATATTGTACAGCAAATCTCTAGAACTTAATATCTTGCAGAACTGAAACTTTATACTTGCTGAATAGAAATACCCTATCTCTGCCTCCTCCCCTGGTAATCACCGTTTTTACTCTTTGCTTCTTTCTATTTGATTATTTTAGATATCTCGTATAAATGGAATTATACATTATTTGTCCTTCTATGATGGGCTTATTTCACTTAGCATAGTATCCTCAAGGTTCATCCATGTTTTCTTATATGGCACTATGTCCTTCTTTATTAAGGCAACTTTCAGTCATGATATAACACATTGTTATCTCCCAAAGCCTACATCTTGCCTTGAGAAACTTCATCCATTTCTTAAAAGTTTATTCAGTAGATTTAAATGGTTTATTTTAATTATACTTACAATTAAATATAATTAAATTAATATGTTAAATTTTATAACTAATACTTATTCTGCTAGAACAGCATATGACACATAGGATATACCTTCAATAGTAATCACAGGCACCAATTATTTAATTATTTAATTATTTTAGCCCATATACTGGGCTAAAAACTTTTTATGTACTTCTAAAATTTTGGGTTTTGGTTTTGAGGGTTTTTTTTTTAACTAAGAACACATTAAATGTGTGCAATTTTTTGTATGTCAGTTATACCTTGACAAGCTAAAATGATAAAAATAAATAAATAAAATGTCAGTTCAACTCTACAATGTGCTAATTGACACTGTTCATTTACCTTCTGATATAAACTCTTTATCTTGGCAGAGGCTGCTGGCAAACAGTTCATGTTCCAGCAGAGTCTGCAAGCCATCCACGGGGTAGCACTCTACCAGACCTAAGGGGTTTGTACAACTAGCTAACATCTCAGTCCAAGCAGAGCCCAAGCTGGACACAAAAATATCAATGTTTGTGGGAAATGTTCAGGTATCTTTAATTCCTTAGCTGTCTTCTTTCAATCAAAAAAACAAATATCTATTCAGTATATATAAGATACAAAGCGTTATAATAGAAGGCGGAGAGGATTTTAAAAATCAGGGTCCCTGCCTGCTTCCATGTTTGCCATCTGAATGCAGAGAAAAAAAATGATAAAGGCCAAACAAGTGATGTAGACCAACACATCAGCTGAGAGAGGGGGCTCTGAGGTGAGCTGCAAGGCTTCATGGTAGAGAGAAAATGTAAGCAGGTCCTATAATGATGAAACACTCCATAAGATCTGAGAAGAATGCATAGGCAGAAAATAACAGCACATTCCTAACAAAATGAGGGAATGTAATCAAGTGAAATGAAGAATTTGAGGGCTCAGAAAGTAGACTGGGAAGGCAGACATTCCCTCAAGGACATGAGGCACAGAGGCTTAGTAAGCATATTGGGTTTCTTGAAGGAAAGCCTTTTATTGCTGAAGCAAGACTGTCTCAATAAGTAAGCAGACACTTGGTTAGGGACACTGTTTTTTTATTTTTAATATGCAGGGGTGCATTTGTCTTTGGCATAATACTTACTTTGCATAAATTGTCATGAACACCCTGCAGGTTTAGTTTCAGTGCAGGTTTATATATTAAGGATGATGTACTATTACGAACTTCTAGGAAGTCCTACCCTGGTAAATAATATGTTTATTCGTATCATGTACAAAATATCTGATCCTGGGTTTAAACTTAAGTCAAAATGAACTTGCCTGGGAAACCTTTAGTATGGAGTATCCTGGGACACATTCCAGGGAAAAACAGTTTCCAATATATTCTCCAAATTTTTGTGGTAGATTTAAATTAAGAAACTCCCATAACTATAAACATTTGTTACAGGAAAGAAAATATAACACAAGTTATTAAGGGCAAATATTTCTTTAAGATTGAATATATATTTTCCTCTCTGGTGAACCCTTTTCTCATATTTTATTTTTTACAAATTAATTTTTGTTTTTATTTATTTTTACTAAATGCTAAATATATTAATTCACATATTCAAACTAGCAAAAGACAATGGTTGAATGTGAGGTGCTTCTTTCCATTTCAATGTTCAAATGCCTATCCTTGTCTTAATTCATAAGAGACCCATTCTGGTAATATATGTACTGCCAGTTACACCTGTATCTCCATGCAATTCACATAGTATAAGAAAAGCCTGTAGTTCTCCATATTTAAACCTTTGTAAGTGACTTACAATCCTTTATTGAAAGATTTAATGGCCTACATTATTTCATAGAAGTGGGGAAAACACCTGCCAGAAAATTCTATACACACATCTATAATTTCCCTAACTTTAAGTAAGTGTTTAGGTGATATCAAGATATTTACCCATAAAAATAATGAATGTGAGATAATTCATATGTTAATTAGGTAGATTCAGTCATCTGTAATGTATACATACTTCAAAACATTTTGTTATACATGGTAAATACATGCAATTTTATCCATCAATTAAAATAAAGAACTGGATATATTTGCACTGTAGCTTAGAATATAAATTGACATTTGCCTATCATTTTCAAATGAGTTTTCACACCTTTCCCACTAGCATTTGTTTTCATATTAGTTGCTTCTCATTCCCAGATATACCCTTATATAATTGGGATTAACTCAAATTTTAAGCCTGGAGAATTTGTTCAAGAGTGTTATAGACAAGTAGGACAGGAAGCCTGTGAGAACCCCTCATCTTATGTAATCACACCAAGTCAGATAGAGACACCTGCCAGAGTCACAGGTAACATTATAATGAGGAGTCTGAAGGGATGATCTGGCACTGGGTTGGGGAGGAGGAAGCTTTTCAGAAGAAACCACAAAGAAAGGAGACAAAAGAGAACCGGATAACAAATTGAAATCCAGGAATCTGAATACAAAAAGGAGACATGGCTTACCAGTTTTTGCCAAGTTTAAGGAGCTAATGGGATCAGATAAAAGTCAGAATTGTTGAGGTAAAGCAGGTAAGTTTGATCCTTGGAGGAAGCCTGGCCTTTGAATGGGTCCTGATAGCCAGAATCTATTACAATGGCCATTGAATAAAGCTCTTTCTGCCGGTAAAGCCAGGCCTCCATGAGGTTTTCTGTTTTCATGTGCATGCACATGTGTATTCTCTCTTTAAAAAAGGACCTGCTGTATAAATTTTCAGCACTGTTTCATTTTTCAGCACTGTCACATTTTTCAGCACTGTTTCATTAGTGTACTTCAGACACACAAAAAAGGATTCAATAATTTTCTTCAGGTCAAAGTATGGAAGGACAGATTTTCTAATGTAGAGTTCCGAATAAAAGCCTCCATAAAACATATGATACTGCCTTCCTTTCTATCTTTTTGCTGTCAATTATGACTTTCACTTTGCCTGCAGAGAAATTTTTTCATTAGCAGTTGCTTTCCTGTAAGATGGAATAACACATTTGATAGCATTCTCTATGGCCTATCATTAATTTATTTTGCTCACTGTGGTTGCAAAGATTAAAAACAAGTCCCCTGATGCATATGTAGACTCAAAGAATTCAATTCGAATTCAGCATGAATTATTCTGCCATTAAGCATGTTTTCTTTTTTTTCTGACACTGCATGATATTAAGTCCCATTAAACTTTTGGTTGTTCTTAGTAATTTACGCTGTTTGAAAATATTATGCAGTGACATAGCAAGCAGAAATCAAATCTGCAGCTGATTTAACTCAATGTATTCCAAATCACTATTCATTTTCCTATTAATACATCAGTTGTCAACTAAAATGTGTCTGTTAAGCTTACTATAGTAGCAGAACTTGTATCATAAGCTTATTATAGTAGCAGAACTTGTATCATAGTGTTTGTCACAAAACTTCATAGAAAATACTTTTTGACATGCTCAAGTCTCGTTGCTTGTGAGAGAGATCTTGCTATGTGTGAAAATAAAACTAGGTACCATACAAATCCTATTATAGAGAAGTTGAAATAACAATATGATATCAAAGTATTTTTTCTTAGGATGATAAAGAAAAATAAGCATAATAGAGCATATAAATGGCTTTCTAATGTTTAACCAGGGTCTAGTTTTTTGTTTTCCACCAGTCTTTAAATTCAGAATATTGATATGACACATTCATTTGTAGACATTTTTCGTGAAGGTCAATTCTGACTCAGTATTTATGGCATGTGTTATGCATTTGTCTAAGAAATCAGTAATGGAGATACATCATTTTTTCTTAGTCTTTTGTGAGAAGCAGCACTCAAATAGGTGATATTGGCTCTTATATTTACAGAATATAAATGTATGCATGCCCACACCCGAGTTTGAGAACAAGCAAATAATGGTGGAAGCATAATATGAACAGTACCCACTTCAGTGACTTCTTTTTCATTTCTATTCAAAAAGAAAAAGCAGAAGTTACAAAAAAATGTTTTGTTTGTTCCTTCTCAAACAAAGCAAATTATTTTTCCTTTTAAAATGACCTTCTATTTTTCTAGGTGCATAAAACCATAACTGTCACAACTAAGATGTAGCAAACATATTAAGTATAGAATTAAATGTGAAGCAGTCAGTGTTCCATAGATGAGGCTGACAAAAGTGTTTCAGGTATTTATAATTCCCACCATAACAAAGAAATGAAGAGATGCTGCAGGAAATGTGAAGGGATTGTTACTCAGATTGGTTTACCTGAGCCACCTGTGCTAAATATAAGTTATACTAGACTAGAGATTGTTATAGTCATTAATCAAATGAATACATTATATACATTAACATATTAGCTTATGGACACTATTGACAATGTAATTTATCTAAGATATCACATTTAAATCCAATGATTAAAATGTTGGCATAGTTTCACATACATTGCCATTACAATGAATTACAATGAATCACAGAAGAAGATTCTATCAAAATTTGCCATTCTTCTACTTTAGGCACTGTTGAGTTTAAAATAGAAGACATCTTTGTGATGTGTCATGTTATATAACTTCCAAGACTGATTTCTTAAAAGATCTAGTAAATACATTGAATTGTGTTCATGTCTCAAGATGATCACTACTTATGAGAGTCCTGTAAGCAGTAGTCTTTATATAAGGAAAGAAAACAGAAAGAAAAACAAAAATGGTTTTTATGTGATCCTTGGATCCTTTCACATTCAGAGCCTGGAGTAATTAAATGAAATCATAATTTATTAAAACTATAAAAAAACAGAAAACGGCCTGATGGGAATTTTGGGCAGTCTTAGCTTTAACATCTTCCCTAACGTCAGTGCAGTAGGACCTATCCTAGATGCCCAGTGGAATGAAAAGTATATTCAGACTGAATGCTGGGTATAACTACTGGATGAAACCTATCAAGGTGTCTAGACTGGTCTGTATGGATGAGCTAGAAGTGCATTCAATACACTCAGTGTATCTGTACTGACAATGTGTCCCCTTCATCAGCTTGAACAATCTGAGTCCATGTTGTTATATGATTATTGGATGCTTGAGTAGTCATTGGCTGAAGTTTTACCTGCAATCATGACCTGCAAAATCTTGGAGAAAAATCACTGAGTGCGGAATGTCTACAGATAATTTTAAAGGCAGTTATACAACATGATAACCTTCCCTCACCAGAGCACAGTCCTGAATTCCTCTGCAGAAAAGAGAATTCTAAGTTCAACAGACCATGGATCTTACCTAAAATAGTAATTATTTTGAACCCAGATGAAGACAGGAAAAAGGAGTAGCAGCAGTTTACTCTCTTACTTTATGATTAGATGAAATATGTTACCATTTTGTTTTGGAAATTTCAAAACAAAGACATTGATTCTTGTCAAGGTTTCTCTTACTTGCCCCCTCCAGGCTGCAAGTTTTTCAGAAGGAGGGTAAAAGATCACTGTGCCACAGACAATCTTTCCTCATCCTTGTCCTTGAGAAAGACTCATTTCTACTTGAAACAATGCAATGGATCCTGGGTCTCTACAGAATTTCAAAGACCTTGAAGGTGAAATGTGTTTCTGACCCCTCAAAGGTTTGTATGACCCATCTATTGGACGATATTGATATTGGTTAGTGCAGCTATCATCTGGCAGAAGAATTCACAGTCCTAAGCAGCATAGCATTATCTTTTTTGGCCAGATAGTAATGCCATTGGTAGAGGAATAATCACATACATTACCTCATTTTAAATTTCTCTAGCATTCAGCTACATAAACGATTCCTCATCACTTGGTCCTAAATGACAAATTGACTGGAGAAAATGTAAGCAAGCACTAAACAAACTTATCTCAAATTCCTGTAGGGAATTGAATTCGCGGCTCAACTAAAATAGGTAACCACTTCTACTTAATAGGCTATAAAGAGATATCAGATGGCATTGTGATGTATGTTCTTTAGTGTGACCTTTGGCAGGCTACAGTGGATCCTGAGGCATTTGAAGCCACAATTAATGGTATTGCTTTCTTGTGAATTTTTCTGTTAACATTCTCTGTGAATCATAGGAATCAAGGGGTTGATTTTTCGTAGCTAATAGGTTTTATGTGTGTACTTATCTCGCCAATTATAGAAGAGCCATTAAACAAACAATGACTTTTGGAGGAAAATGTAAGGGTGGGAATATCTGAATGCCAAATATTTAATAATAATGATAGGTAGACTGAATCTGACCTTCAGCTAGGCCTACTGTGGTACCTGTCATTTGGTGTTTAGGCATGCAATTTAGATTTAATTAAAGCAATTTCAACTAGTATATATTAGAAAAGGTTGTTATTCTCCCCAAGCAGTTGTCTGATCCTACTTTATTAGAAAATATTGATTCAAATTAATATAAACAGAACTGGAGAATAAAAACCTTAGGTAAAAATAAACTCTTAATTTGAAACATAATTTTAAGAGATAATAAGGCCTTTTACAGAATAATCACAAAGTTACATATAAAATTATTGAATAAAATGTGTTAGAGTTGCTTCCTACACCCTTATGCAGCTTTTTCAGAATTATCATGTTAGAGTTTAAAATGGCTCAAACTTCTGAAATTAAACATATCAGCATTGCAATAGAAAATGCCCTTTTTCTTCATAATTAATCTAAAATCAGCCATATTCATTTTTGAACACTTCTAGGTTTCCAAGAGGTTACATAAATTATTATGCTATAAATATAGTATTTACATTTTTATGATATATGCTATTAATATATTTATGATACATTAATATAATAATTATATTATAATATATAATTTTATGTTAATAATATACTAATAATAAATATAATTAATGATTAATAATTATAATGATTAATAATATATAATTATATTAATAGTATATAATACTATAGCATATATTATAGATTTACAATATAATAATTTAGGTAACCTCTTGGAAATATATAGTATATTTTAATGCTATACATATTTAACCTCTTGGAAGTATATAGTATAATTATTGTAAGTAGAAACATCCTTACCCATTCATCTTTTACACTTCATCTTTTTCACTAAATATTTTACAAAACATAACTCCTGCCCTTCAAGAAACTAGAAACCTAAAATTTCATACAAGCATTTACCCATGCTCAAATTAAAAGGAGGGGGAGAAAGAAAAAAGCAAAAGGTTGTGCCAAGTTATTTTAGAAAATAAAAGGCAAATAATATGATCATTTTAAGATAGCCGCTATTCAGTATTTTATAATATTGTTTCTCCTTGTGGAAATGTAAAATAAACAAGAACAGATATGAAAATCAGAGGTCAGAAAAGAAACTGTAAGTCTTAGATGAAGTATAAAATGAATATTGAAAAGAAATAAGAATGGATAAATCAAGCAAATTAGCATGTGAATTACCTCACATGACTTTTTGGAGTAAGAACACATAAAATCCACTCTCAACAATTTTCAAGAATATATACATTGCTATTGCTACTAACTATAGTCATGTTGTACAATAGATCTCTTGAGCTTATTCCTCCTCTATAACTGAAATTTTGTATACTTTGACCAACATCTCCCTTTGAACTTCCAGCTCTCAGCTCCTGGTAGCCACCATACTACTCTCTGCCTCTATGAGTTCAACTTTTTTAGATTTCACATATGAGTGAGATCATGTGGTATTTATCCTCCGTGCTTGGCTTATTTCATTTAACATAATGTGCTCCAAGTTCATTTATGTTTTTGCAAATGACAGGATTTACTGCTTTTCGAAGCTCAACAGTATTCCATTGTATACATAGACCACATTTTCTTCATCCATTCATCTCCTGATGGACACTTAACCATTCCACAATGTATACATATTTCAAAACATGATGTTGAACAGGATAAATATATAAATTTTTTATTTAGTGATTTTAAGTGTAAATTAAAAAATGAGTTTTTTAAAAAAGAAAAAAAAAGGAAAGATTTTTCAGCATGGTACTGGTACCAAAACAGATGTATAGACCAATAGAACAGAACAGAGACCACAAAAATAACACCACACATCTACAACCATCTGATCTTTGACAAACCTGACAAAAACAAGCAATGGAGAAAAGATTCCCTGTTAAATAAATGGTGTTGGGAAAACTGGCTAGCCATATACAGAAAACTGAAACTGGATCCCTTCTTTAAACCTTATACAAAAATTAACTCAAGATGGATTAAAGACTTAAAAATGTAAGACTAAAACCATAAAAACCCTAAAAGAAAACCTAGGCAATACCATTCAAGACATAGGCATGGGCAAAGACTTCATGACTAAAACACCAAAAGCAATGACAACAAAAGCCAAAATTGACAAATGGGATCTAATTAAACTAAAGAGCTTCTGCACAGAAAAAGAAACTATTATCAGAGTGAATAGGCAACTGACAGAATGGGAGAAAATTTTAACAATCTGACAAAGGGCTTATACACAGAATCTACAAAGAGCTTAAAAATTTTACAAGAAAAAAACAACCCCATGAAAAAGTGGGCAAATGATATGAACAGACAGTTCTCAAAAGGAGACATTTATGCAGCCAAGAAGCATATGAAAAAAACCTCATCACTGGTCATTGGAGAAATGCAAATCAAAACCATAATGATATACCATCTCACATCAGTTAGAATGGCAATCATTTAAAAATCAGGAGACAACAGATGCTGGAGAGAATGTGGAGAAATAGGAATGATTTTACACTGTTGGTGGGAGTGTAAATTAGTCCAACCATTGTGAAAGACAGTGTGGCAATTCCTCAAGGATCTAGAACTAGAAATAAAGTTGACTCAGCAACCCCATTACTGGGTATATACCCAAAAGATTATAAATCATTCTACTATAAAGACATATGTACCTGTGTGTTTATTGCAGCAGTGTTCACAATAGCAAAGACCTGGAACCAACCCAAATGTCCATCGATGATAGACTGGATTAAAAAAAAAATGTGGCACATATACACCATGGAATACTATGCAGCCATAAAAAAGGTTGAGTTCATGTCCTTTGCAGGGACATGGATGAAGCTGGAAACCATCATTCTCAGAAAACTAACAAAAGAATAGAAAACCAAAAACCACATGTTCTCACTCATAAGTGGGAGTTGAACAATGAAAACACATGGACACAAAAAGGGGAACATCAGACACCAGGGCCTGTCAGGCGGTGAGGGGATAGGGGAGGGATAGCACTAGGAGAAATACCTAATGTAGATGACGGGCTAATGGGTGCAGCAAACCACCATGGCACATGTATACCTAAATAACAAACCTGCACATTCTGCACATGTACCCCAGAACTTAAAGTATAATAAGAAAATGAAAGGTTGATATATCCTAGGAATTTAAAATACAATGGCTTTGTTCTTTTTGCTTATGATTGCTTATGATTGCACTGTGGTCTGAGAGACTGTTTGTTATGATTTCCGTTCTTTTGCATTTGCTGAGGAGTGTTTTACTTCCAATTATGTAGTCAATTTTAGAATAAGTGTGATGTGGTGCTGAGAAGAAGGTATATTCTGTGGATTTGTGGTGGAGAGTTCTGTAGATGTCTATTAGGTCTGCTTGGTTCAGATTCAAGTTCAAGTCCTGGATTTCCCTGTTAATTTTCTGTCTCATTGATCTGTCTAGTATTGACAGTGGGGTATTAAAGTCTCCCCCTATTATTGTGGTGGAGTCTAAGTCTTTTTGTAGGTCATTAAGAACTTGCTTTATGTATCTGGATGCTCCTGTATTGGGTTATTAATTAGCATAGTTAGCTCTTCTTAGCATCATGAGAAATAGAACATCACTCCAATATTCAACTGTTAGGAAATCCAATGTTGAGAAGCAGGAAAACATAGGGGAGGAAATTATCAAACGAGTAATGTAATATTTCAGAGTCAAAATATTTACATTGTAAGGGCCTATTAAGCAATGTCATCAATAAAGCAACCAGTATCCAATTAACATCAGCATCTGCAATATAGTAAGTACACAATCAATACTTGTTAAGGAGACTAGCAAAAATCAATGCAAAAAAAATGGATTAAGATCTTCAGAACCTGAGACAAAATCTTTAACTGTGTATCTATCAATTAATTAAGCTCGACTGTTTGATAAGTTTGTTTCCAGAAATTCAAGGACTCAGATATATTGTTGTTCATGTATGCTTTATGAAGAAAAACTTGAGGAATGTTTCCTACCTGAAAATGAAACAAAAAATTTGACTGTGACATGAAATTGTGGCAATAGCCCAGAAGGCAAAACAAGAGATGCTTTTTATATTTTGTTATAGATTCTTGATTTTATAAATATCAAAATAATTCACTAACAACTTTCTACAAGGATTATGATACTAACAGCATAAAATACAAATTATTTAGAAGCAAAAATAAAATAACCCATATTACATAAGGCATTGTAAACAATGCTATACTGCCTAGCTGGTCTAATTGGCAGATAGCTTCTCAGACATTGTTATGATTGAAGAAAGGTACATTATCCATGCTAATTACAACATCATATGGCAACTCTTGAATTAATGCATTTATATGTAAGCTTATGTTACTAATTAATTTTACTGCCTATTATAAATACTATTAAAATACTTTCATTCTGAAATAAAAATGTTTTATTTTTTTTAAAAAATGGGTCCTGCTATACTGGTATGTACTAGTTGAATATCAGCCTTGAATGGGTTCAAATTAGCTCTTCTTAGCTAAGAGAAAGTGAAATTCCTAAAAAAAAAATATATATATATATATAAAATATACATATATACAATATACATATAAAAATATACATATTAAATATATATATACATATTTCTTCTTCTTGGACATATATATATATATATCCAAGAAGGAAATAGATTTATATATATATATATATATATATATATATATATATATAAATCTATAGATTTATATATTTTGATGTTTATATATATATACAAATATATA
>CAUYLG010003920.1:0-44967 GCA_963573385.1 Cacajao melanocephalus
CCCCCCCAAACATACTTTTTTTTTTTTTTTTTTTTTTTTTTTTTTTTTTTTTTGAGACTGAATTTCGCTCTTGTTGTCCAGGCTGGAGTGTTGAAAATGGCAGAGCCTCTCTCAGCCTGGATCTCTGAATGACTGAATGGCGCTATGAACGTGAACTCCCCACTCCCACCCCAACAAATCACCACGATTGCTGCCAGATGGGCTTTATGTTAGTAAGAAGTCAACTCTTATTGTGTTAAACCATTAAGATTTTGGAGCTTTGTTATTATAGCAGCTAGTGCCAATCTAACCAATTCTGAACTTGGAAACAGTTTAAACAAACATGTTGCCCCCCTGCAAAACATGCCATTATTACTTCAAGATCCCTTAGAAAGGGAAAAGTGTGAAATTACTCCAGAGACAAATGCCAGAGGCCACATGAAGAAGAGCATGGACTATGGAAGCAGGCTGCCTAGTTTGAATGCCAGCTTGGACATCTACTAGCTACCTGACCTTGGGCAAGTCACTGGTTAACCTCTCTGTGCTTCACTTTCTCTTTGTACAAAAAGCGGATAGGGATAGCCTTGTGGGGTTACTATCAATTAACATTTGGAAAGCACTTAGCATGGTGCCCAGTACACAGTTAATAATAAATTTATAAATTCCCAGTTTTCCAAAGACTATCTTTGCCATGAAGTTTTTGAACTATTTCCCACCATACAAGCATCTAGCCTTCCTTCTGCTTTGCTATTTGTGAGAGCCTGTACCAAAGCACAGAAATGACTTTAGCACTTTGGATGTCCTATCTTTGCAATATGACTTTGTCCCGGTACACATGAAGTTTTCAGAGTTTGATCTAATCTAGGGTCAGGGACACAGTGGCCACTATTGGATTTAGGCTGTGTTAGTTTTAGGTGGATAATTAACCTTAGAAGGAATGATCACCTCTGGACTTTATTTGGTTTTTGTCCACAGGCCTGCCAAGGAGATTGCTCAACTCATGTTTGAGATATTTGTGTGCATTTACTGATCTAGCTGATAATTTTTGGAGCCCAATATTATATCAGACACTATTTTCCAACCTAGGATCAGAATGTTGGACAAGAAAAAAGTGATCTCTGTCCTCATAGACCTTATTTCCTTTCAAAGGTATGAATAAGCAAAGGGAGAGCCAGGACATTTAAAGATGAGCCACTCTGCACAAGGCCAAGGGACATCTGGCTTTGCCTGAGCAGAGGGCCACTGCTGGCTTACAGAGAAACCAGCCAAGCTGATGGCAGTCTCGGGGCTGGAAAAACAGAAGTGGAGGCAAGATCCCAGTGAGAAGGAAGAAGCAGAGAACTAAGCTTGACAAAGGGCCAGTTTTCTCCTTAACATACTGGACACAATTTGAAGTTCCACGGAATGGGAGAGAAAAAGATAATACTGGCCAGGTGCGGTGTCTCAAGCCTGTAATCCCAGCACTTTGGGAGGCAGAGGCGGTCAGATCACAAGGTCAGGAGATCGAGACCATCCTGGCCAACATGGTGAAGCCCCCGTCTCCACTAAAAATACAAAAACATTTAGCCAGGCATGGTGGCAGGAGCCTGTAGTCCTAGCTACTCAGGAGGCTGAGGTTGGAGAATCGCTTGAACCTGGGAGTTGGAGGTTGCAGTGAGCTGAGATTGCACCACAGCACTCCAGCCTGATGACAGAGCAAGACTCCATCTCAAAAAACAAAAAAAAAAAAAAGAACAGAAAAAGATAAAGATAAAGATAATGCCACACCTTGAAGAAGCTTCAATAAATATATCAAGTATATGAGTTTCCTCTTACAGTTGTAACTAAACTTAATGTCTTACAGTTTTGAAGGTCAGAAGTCTGAAATGGGTCTGACTGGGCTTAAATCAAGATGTTAGCAGGGCTGAGTTCTTTCTGGAGGCTCTGCTTCTGCATTTAAAGAACCCTTGTGATGGTATTGGCCACCTGGATAATCAAGCAATACATTTCTAAATACACCATGAGTTGAGCAAGAAATCACAATAAAATTGGAATATATTTTGAACTGAATAACCATGAAGTTATGATATATCAAGAAAAGGAAGCTTATAGGGAAATTTATAGCCTTCATCACATATACTAGAGAAGAAGAGTGGCTGAAAAATCAATGATCTTAACTGCCTTAAAACAAACAAAAGCAAGAGAAGCCAGACACGGTGGCTCATACCTGTAATCCCAACACTTTGGGAGGCCAAAGTGGGCGGATCACTTGAGGCCAGGTGTTCGAGACCAGCCTGGACAACACGGTAAAATCCCATCTCACCTAAAACAAATAAACAAAAAGCAATTAGCTGGGTGCTGTGGCTCATGCTTGTAATCCCAGTTACTCAGGAGGCTGAGGCAGGAGAATAACTTGAACCCGGGAGGCAGAGGTTGCAGAGGGCTGCAATCTAGGCAATAGTGTGAGAATCTGAAAAAGAAAAAGAAAGAAAGAGAGAGAGAAAGAAAGTCAGCAGAGCAGAAATCAATGAAATAATAAATGAATGTCCAATAGAGAAAATCAGCAAAGCCAAGGTTGGTTCTCTGAGAAGATTAATGATATAGGTAAAATCCTGGCAATACTAATCAAGGAAAAGTAGTAACATAGTAAACATCAATCACCAATATCAACAATGAAAGGGAGATCCTCCACATACTATAAATGTCAAAGGATAAGGTTGTGAATGGTTTTATATGAATACATTTGAAATTTTGATAAAATGGACACATTTCTTAAAAAAAACAAAACTTACCAACATTGAAGCTTGAAGAATCACAAAATCTGGATATTTCTCTAGCTCAATGTGTTATCAAAAACTTTTCCACAAGTAAAACTCTAAACACAGATGGCTTAACTGATGAAGCTTTCCAAACATTTAAGAAAGAAAGAATGCTATTCTTATACAGTATCTTCCAGAGAATAAGAAAAGATGTAGCATATTTCAGTTCATTTTATGAGCTGTTATAACCTTGAAACCAAACTTTTAGGGACATTAAGATAAAGAAAACTGCAGAATGATTTCTCTCATCAACACAAATGCAAAAAATCCTAAAAAAAAGTAATCAAGATCAGCAATACGTAAAAAATGTTATACATAATAGCCAGGTGGGATTTATTCCAGGAATGTAAGAGTAGTTTAACCTTTAAAAATCAATTAAAGGAGCCCAGTGTGGTGGTGCACACCTGCAGCTCCAGGTACTTGGGAGGCTGAGGAGGGAGGATCACTTGAGCCTAGGAGGTGGAGCCTTCAGTGAGCTACGATCCTACAACTGTACTCCAGCCTGGGCAATAGAGCAAGACCCCATAAAGCAAGAAGAAAGAGAGAAAGAGAGAAAGAAAAAGAAAGAAGGAAAGAAAAGAAAGAAAGAAAGAAAGAGAAAGAAAGAGGCAGGGAGGGAGGGAGGGAAGAAGGAAGGAAGGGAGGGAGGGAGGAAGGAAGGAAAACAGAAAAAGGAAAGAAAGAAAGAGAATTAGAGAAGTTCACCACATTAGCATAAAAAGAAAAGGGAATCATATGATTATCTTAGGTGCAGAAAAAATACTTGACAAAATGCAACATACATTCATGATTTAAAAAAAAAAATTAGGCAACCCAGGAAGGAAGGAAAGATCTTTGATATGGTTAATAAAATTTAAAACAAAACAAAATACCAGCAAAATGTTTGCATAATGGAGAAGTATTGAAAACTTTCCCTATCACCACTTCTACTCAATATTGTATGAACAGTTTGGCAGTATCTGTTAAAGCTGAGCATACATCTACTTCATGATATATGGAGAGCGCCTGCAGTAATGCATACCTAAGTGCACTAAAAGACATGTAGTATAATGTAATATAAGTTCTAGCCAGTGCAGTAAGTCAAGAGAAAAGAGACTCCTAAGGATCTGAAAGGAAAAAGCAAAACTAACATTATTCATATAAGACATAAGGATGTAAATAGAAAAGAAGCAATTCCAACTAATAAGACAATTCAGCAAGATCATTGGATTCAAGGTCAATATACAAAAACCAATTTTTTTTTGTCAGATATCAGCAACAGATAGAAAATGAAATTAAAATTATATTCGCAGCAGCACTATCCATAAAAGCCCAAACTGAAGACTACAGCCATCAGGAGGAAAGACAAAATGTGCTGCATACACAGTATAGAATATGCAACACCAAGAATGAATAAAGGGCAACTATACACAGCATAGGTGAATCTCACACACAGACTCTCCAGTGAAAGAAGCCAAACACAAAATTGTACGTATGGTATGATTCCATCTGTATAAAGCTCACAAATCAGCAGAATTAGTCTATGTGTTAGAAGTCGAGATAATGGGTACCTTTGTGGGAGGGAGAATGGGAATTGAGTGAAAGAGGCCGCCCTGGGCTGTGCCAGCTCTGTTAATGTTCTGTTTCTTGACGGGGGTGCTGGTTATGTGGGTGTGTTCATTTGATGATAATTAAGCTGTACATTTATTTAGCACGTGATATTTTATGTACATTTATTATACTTTAAAAGTTCTTAAATTTTCATTTAAATTCAGATTTTCTCCAGGCAGAAGTCACAGACCTGAGCAGCATGGGGCTGCAGGGGTGAGGAGAGGCAGCCCTCTCTGGGGCTTCACCTGACCTCGGCCTTCCAGAGCAAAGGGCTGCTGAGGACAGTGTCATTTGGGTGGAGTTTCCGGGAGGACACAGGAGTGGTCCATTCTCCCGATGGAAACCCTTTGGGAGAAAGAGTCTGAGAATCCCTGACAATTGTGTTCAAAACGTTGTGTATCTGTGTGCGCGTGCTTTCCAGGGAGAAAGGCCCAGACTTTCCACCCTATGGACTGCCCCGGAATCCCGAGGATTTTGTGTTTTTGAGATGTTTAGGAACTGCTGGGCTAGATGAGGGTCCGGGGGTCAGAAACCTGTGTACTGGCAACTCACCTGGGACCCCCGGCGGATCTCTCTCTGGGTTGTAAGGCGGCCAGACCAGCGCGCTCCGAAGCTGCTCAGGCTCTGGGGTGCGGCCCCCTCGCCCGAGGTGCAGCCTCGCAGACCCCGGCGCTGGGCAGGGGACTGGTCAGAGGCTGGCATCTTGCAGCCCTTCGGTCCCGCGGAGGGCACGGGCTGCTCGCTGGTTGCCAAGGGGGAGCAGTGGGAGGAGTAGCGAGGGCTATCAGCCCTGGCGGACGAACCTTTCCCAGGAGGCGCTGTTTGCTCCAGCGGGGTAAAGCCGGACGAGGCGCGAGAGCGGGGCTGGTGACGCGCGCCGGCTGCGGAGAATGAGGCTGGCCCTCTGCGCCCTGCCGTGCGCTGGAGCCCTGGGTGAGTGGGCGCTGGGAGCGGAGGTGGGGGCCGGCCCTGCAGGGTGCACCAGGGAGGCACTGGGTGCCAGCAGACGGCCGGTCACAGCGGGATCCTGCGCGACGACCGGACAAGCGGGCCTGCAGGGCTGCGATGAGCCCCTAAAAGTGCTTTCTCCACGCGGACGCGCCTGACACTTTGGTCCTCGCAGAAACCCCATTGATTAGGGAGAGGGTTGCAGACTATGACTAGCTGGCCAAATCCTGTCTGTGGCTTGGTGTTGTATACAGCTAGATGAGCCAAGAATGCTTTTCACATCTTTAAATGGTTGAAGGGGACAGGCCGGGCGCGGTGGCTTAGGCCTGTAATCCCAACACTTTGGGAAGCCGCGGCGGTGTGTCATCCCAGGTCAGTAGTTCCAGACCAGCCTGACCAACGCGGTGAAACCTCGTCTCTACTGAAAATACAAAAATTAGCCAGGTGTAGTGGTGTGCGACTGTAATCCCAGCTACTCAGGAGGCTGAGGCATGAGAATCGCTTGAACCAGGGAGGCGAAGGTTACAGTGAGCTGAGATCACGCCACTGCACTCCAGCCTAGGCAACAGAATGAGACTCTGTCAAAAAAGTTTAAGGGGAAATCAAAAGAGCAATATTATGTGACATGAAAATTATATAAAATTCAAATTTCAGTGTCCATAAATAAAATTTTATTAGAATGCAGTCATGCTTACTCAGTTAAATATCGTCTATGGCAGCTTTCAGGTGTGTCCAAGTCAAATATCTCTAAGTTTAAAACATTTTATTTGGGAGTAAGAATTGAAATTCCAGGCATATACACTGACTGGATGGTCCTCCATATGTCCAAAGAACAAAGAGAAGATTGGAGGTTCCATAGAAAAGGAGAAATGTTCTTCTAGAAAGTTCACTGGCACAAGTAAAGTTTTGGGGAACTGGCAAGTCCTAATTATTGAGGGACTGTAAGAGGTAAAACGAGGTTTCAGTAGCTGCTAACTAAAACTGGTTTTAGGTTACAATACGCAGTTTCAGCAGCCAGGCTTGCTGAGAATTTCACATGTGGAGCAATGTTATGTGTCCCCAGCGCTTTTTTCCCTGACTTCTCACTCTGCTTCAGTTGGTTATGACAAAAATGACCCAATTCTGTATGATCAACTTTCACAGGCTTCAAGGTCAGAGTTGAGTAGTTGTGACAGAGACTGTGTGCTATTGACTCTTTAGCCTGTGACAGAATAAGTTCATGACCCCTGGCTTAGAGGTTACTGATCCTGTTTACAGTGAAGGAAATGGGGTTAGAGGAGAGAAGGGATTTGTTTCCATGGGGCTTAAGGGTTATTATGAAGTGTAGGGGAGGAGTAGGTGGGACACGTGTCAGGTGTGCCTAACATCTAACCAGAGGGGTCTTTCTTGCCCCAAACTGAACAGTGCTTCCAGTACTTTTACCATACAACAGAGAAGTAGAGAGATATAGAGAAAAAGCAATCACCGTAGAATGAGATCCACCTGTTACTAACTGCTGTGTGACTCTGAGCTGTCCCTTGACCTCTCTGAGCTGGTTTCATTCACTAGTAATTGCCTTTTCACAACAAACACACAAGTACTGTGAAAATGAGATACTGTTTCTAGTGGTAGGCAGAGCTCTAGGCACAGGTGAGTTACACTGGTAAAAATCCTGTACATACATGCGGGGGTCCTTTCCTGTTTTCCAAAGGTGGGCTCCTCCAGGGCTCTTGGATGGGTCATTTGAGGAAGGGAGTGATGCGAAGTCAATCAACTCATGCATGTGAAGAGCCCTCTCTGGCTCAGCAAGTGTTGGTTCTGTCCAGCTCTGGTTCTGCCATGTCTGAGGCTGCTGTAAATAATTTCTGGGGTAGGCTATCTTATGTGGAGTGAGGGGTAACTAGGGCAAGGGCAGAGCAAGAAGACGGAAGGAAGGGAAGGGAGTGCTGTGGTGGCCCCTCCCTGGCTCAGCACGGCCACGTGGGGCCACACAGAGAGCTCTGCTGGGGCTAGGGAAGGCTGGAAAGTAGAGCACAGATGTGGTTCAATGGCAGTCGCAAGGAAACCCAAAATGCAGCCCGTCTGGGATTGTTTCCAAATTCTTCTGGAACAGTGCTGCTTGTTCTTCCTCTGTCTCTTGTCCTGGCAATGTCAGGCTCTGATCAAAAGTTCATTTTCCCAATTCACCCTGTGTTTACAAACCAGAGACAAGAGCTGCCCTACAAAAAATTCATTTTCCCAATTCATCCTGTGTTTACAAACCAGAGACAAGAGCTGCCCATTTCGGCCTCCACTGTCACCTTCCCTCCTTCTTGGCTGCTGGACCAGGCCAGAGTCTGGGATATGCTTTCTTCAAAGCTCAGCGTTCTAGTCATACAAGAGCTATTCTGGTGGCAAATGACAGGAAACGCAACCAAAGTAGCTTAAATAAAAAGGACCAAAGGGAAGGGGACAGTTATTGGTATGCCCTGCAAGAGCCAGGAGCCAAGGGCTCAGACAGTCTGTACCTCCACCTTGGCCTCCACCTCCTTTCTCAGCTTTTTGCCCTTCTTAAGAAATTTCTCTTTTCAGCAAGCATACACAACTTTCCTGTTTTGGGAATAGTCTGAAATATTCATAGTGGGCTCTGATTACTCCTACTTTAAACTGTCATATGGCCAGTGCTTTCAGTGAGTGATCTAGTCTAGGTTACTTGACTCTGTCTACCCTTAGCTTGCTTACACATACTTTCTCTTTCTTTTAAAAATCTTTTTTTTTTCTTTTTATTGAGACAGGGTCTCTCTCTGTCACCCAGGCTGGAGTGCAGTGGTGTGAGCATAGCTCGCTGCAACCTCAAACTCTTAGGCTCAAGCGATCCTCCCATCTCACCCTCCTGAATAGCTGCAACTACAGGTGTGCATCACCATGCCCAGCTAATTTTTTTTAATTTTCTTTTTTTTTTTGTTATTATACTTTAAGTTTCTGGGGTACATGTGCAGAACATGCAGGTTTGTTACATATTTATACACATGCCATGGTGGTTTGCTGCACCCGTCAACCCGTCATCTACCTTAGGTATTTCTCCTAATGCTATCTGTCCCTTAGCCTCCTACCCCCCAACAGGCCCCGGTGTGTGATGTTCCCCTCCCTGTGTTGATGTGTTCTCATTGTTCAACTCACACTTATGAGTGAGAACATACGGTGTTTGGTTTTCTGTTCCTGTGTTAGTTTCCTAAGAATGATGGTTTCCAGCTTCATCCATGTCCTTGCAAAGGACATTAACTCATCCTTTCTTACAGCTGCATAGTATTCCGTGGTGTATATGTGCCACATTTTCTTTATCCAGTCTATCACTGATGGGCATTTGGGTTGGCTCTAAGTCTTTGCTATTGTGAATAGTGCTGCAGTAATCATACATGTGCATGTGTCTTTATAATAGAATGATTTATAATCCTTTGGGTATATACCCAGTAATGGGATTGCTGGGTCAAATGGTATTTCTGGTTCTAAATCCTTGAGGAATTGCTACACTGTCTTCCACAATGGTTGAACTAATTTACACTCCCACCAACAGTGTAAAAGCGTTCCTATTTCTCCACATTTTCTCCAGCATCTATTGTTTCCTGTATTTTTAATGATCACCATTCCAACTGGCATGAGATGGTAACTCATTGTGGTTTTGATCTGCATTTCTGTATTAAACAGTGATGATGAGCTTTTTTTCATATGTTTGTTGGCCATATAAATGTCTTTTGAGAAGTGTCTGTTCATATCCTTCACCCACTTTTTGATGGGATTGTTTGTTTTGTTCTTGCAAATTTGTTTAAGTTCCTTGTAGATTCTGGATATTAGCCCTTTGTCAGCTGGGTAGATTGCAAAATTTTTCTCCCTTTCTGTAGGTTGCCTGTTCACTCTGATGACAGTTTCTTTTGGCCCAGCTAATTTTTAATTTTTAAAAAGTTTTTGTACAGATGGAGTCTCACCATCTTGCCAGGCTATAGTCTTGAACTCCTGGGCTCAAGTGATTCTTCTGCTTCAGTCTCCCAGAGTTTTGGGATTACAGGTGTTAACCACTGCACCTGGCCTTTAAAATCATTTTTATTGAAGTATGATTTACCTATAATATAATACCATGCACTCAAAGTATACACACAGTCCAGTGAATCTTGGCAAATATAATGATTCACATACTTATCACCAAGATAAATGACATTTTCATCACCCTCAAGATACCACATTTCCTCCTCCCAGTCATTCCTACTTTCTGCCACTATACATCAGTTTTGTCTTTTCTAGGATTTCACATAAGTGGAATCATACAGTATATTGTGCTTTGTTTGGCTTTTTTTTTTTTTAACTCAGCATAATTGTTTTGAGAGTCATTCATGTTCTTGTGTGTGTCATGGTTCATTCCTTTTTATTATTGAGTAGTAGTCTAATGAATAGCTTTACCACAGCTTATTTACCCATTCACTTGTTAATCGACATTTAGATTGTCTCCCACTTGGGGCTATTATGAATAAAGCTGCCATAAACATTAGTGGACAAGTCTTTGGGGAAATTCTAAATATCTAGAATTACTGGGGCATACTGGTAAGTGTATGTTCAATTTAACTTTGAATAGTTGTGCCATTTTACATTCCCACCAGCGGCGTATAAAAGCTTCAGCTGCTCCATGTCCTACCGGTGCTCAGTGGTGTCAGTCTTTTCAGAGTTAGCCATTCTAATAGGTATGCGTTCTAATAGGTATATAGTGAAATTTATCTCCATGTGGTTTTAATTTGCATTTCTCTGGGGACTCAAGATGTGAAGATCTTTTCATGTTCTTATTGGCCATTCCTATATCCATATATAGTCTTTCATGATGTTTCTATTTGAACTTTTTCTCCATTTTTTTTTCAATTGATGGGAGGCTTCCTGGCTTTTACTCACACTATTCCCCTTTCCTTCCTTCCTTCCTTCCTTCCTTCCTTCCTTCCTTCCTTCCTTCCTTCCTTCCTTCCTTCCTTCCTTCCTTCCTATCTTTCTATCTTTCTTTCATTTCTATCACTCTGCAGCCAAGGCTGTCTTTCTTTCTTTCTCCCAGGCTGGAGTGCACTGGTGCCATCTCAGCTCACTACCACCTCCATCTCCCTGGTTCAAGCGATTCTTCCACCACAGCCTCCCAACTAGCTGGGACTACAGGCATGTACCACCATGCCCAACTAATTTTTGTATTTTCAGTAGAGACTGGGTTTCACCATGTTTGCCAGGCTGATCTCATCAGGTGATCTACCACCACACTCCCCGAAAGTGCTGAGATTACAGGAGTGAGCCACCACGCCCAGCCCGTTGTATTTTTTCTTTCCACCGTTGGCTTTTAATGGTTCCTAGTTCCTCTCAGTGGCTACCTGATGACATGATAATCCAAACTGTTTGCTTTTTGTTTTTAATCTCTAAAGACTATAATTCCTTTTAAGAAAGTTAATGATGTCATCACAGGAATGACGCAGAGTCAGCCCAGCTCATTTCATCCTCTGCTTCCTGTTACTGGTGTGTGGTGTAAGACCTGACAGGCCTATGCTTCCTCAGCACATTCTTTTTGTTAAAAAAAGAGTGCATGTTTGCTGGATTACCAGCTCATTTGAGAGTATGTTCTATGCAACCTTTCAAGTGGGCTGTGGGTTGAAGGTAAAATCATTTGGAGGCATGAACTGTCACTCAAGCCTCCTCATCCACCTAAAATGGAGAAGTAGAAGTAATCTAAAAACTGTGTAGGTTTAGCTGGATGGAATACCGCTCCTGGAATGCTAAAATCAGAAGAGACCTTAGAGGTCCCCTGAAGGTTTAATACCTTAATTTTTCAGATAAAAACCAGATACATAATATTTGATACTATGTGTCTTGACTGTTATTTTTCCATAAACACAAAGTATGGAATGATGAAGGCCTTGCTCAGTGCCTATATGGGACTGGATCTATACTGAAACTCAGAGGAGACCTGGACCCTGCCCTCTGGTGGCCCTTAGTCTTGGGGCAAAACATGGATATAAACCTATGTATTCTCCAAAGACCTTTTGACTCTCAATTCTGTGTTCAGGAATGATAAATTGCTGAGCAGAAATGTGAAGCTAGCTCACAAAAGTGTAACAAATTGGGTGTAGAATATTTTTTCTCTGCACTCTGACCTTTTGTGTCTGGGGATGTGACTAAAGGCTGAGACCTCAGTTGGACAGATAGTCAATATTCTTACTTTATTCTCATTTCTCACCCTTTATATAACCCTTCTTTACAGCTTTCCATCTTTCCTCTCTCAAACCATTCTCTGACTTCCTATTTATATTGTTTTCCTATTTATTTTCTCTTTTCCTCCTTTCTTAGTGTACTGCCTGACTCATAGTAGGAATGAAAAAAATGTTTGAAGTAATGAACCAAAGGAACTGTTGCCTTCCCTGAAGATGATGAAAAGACTGGGGATTAAGCAAACAAAGAGAAAGGTTGTCTAAACATCTCAACTGGCTTGTATTCCAGCTTGCTGTCTTTGAGAAAATATATGAATAATGTTTTAATGCTGGGACTAGTTTTTCCTTGGATAGGTATTTTAAAAATTCCTGCTGTGTGTGTGTGTGTGTGTGTGTGTGTGTGCAACTTGTAATACAAGTTTTAAAGAAGATATTATACCGAGCCATTTATTTCATTTGATTAAGCCATTAGAAAAGATTAGAGGTATCTTTAGTTCTGGGGAGATAAGTTTAACAGGGAGCAGGAGCAGATTTTAGGAACATCTGGGCAACAGGCACAACACCTTTCTGTTCCCTTATCTTTAAATGCAGCTGTTTGTATTTTTTATATAACAGATAAGAGTGATAAGGTAGAAACAGCATGTTTGAAAGCTCCAATTTCTTATATCTCATCCAGGTTTCTTCTTATGGCTTCTTTCAGATATATAAATATATGGAGAACCTAGAGTTCCATTTTTCTTTTTTTTTTTTCTTAGAAGAGAATATTATCTCTGTCTAACTAAGTGTCATCACCTGGTGATTGAATGTTACTGGTTTGAGCCTTCTGCCTTGAATAAAGCTATCCTTAAAGAGGCCCCCCCACCCCCACCACCGCTTCAGATAATTGTCCCTTTCTGTTCACTTAGAAGTACTTGCAGTATTGAGGTTACTGCCCAAATGAGGGCAGTTTTCTGATAAGCGAGCAGGGAGTTTTGGGAGTCAGGATTTCCTTGACTTCTTGCCTTTGCTTTTATTAATTCTGTGGAGGAGCAGAATTGCTGGGTGCTGGGGCTGGGTGGTCAGAATCTGTGTGCTAAGCCATCCAGTTTCTGCAGGGGATCAGCTGGAGGGTTTTTGGGAAACAGCAGAAGGACTGTAGGAGCTGAGAGCCATGTCTGACATATGTAAGTTTCATTGTGGTTTCAATCAGATGACCACCTGATGACGACCACAGTGACATATTCTTTTCCTAAGAAAAGGACAGGGGAGTTTTTGCAGCAGCCTTTTCCTTTCCACATAATTGTGAAGAATAAATCAATGTTGGTTGGGTTGCAGGCCTGTGTATCGATTAGAGTTTTCAACCCTTGGAAATGCTGTCGGGATCTTGTCTTCTTCCTGTTGAATTCAGCAGAGTAAAATTCAGAGGGAGTTATGGAATTCAAATACAGTCTATTATTGGTGGGCACGACTGATACAAATGAAAGCAAAACATTTTACTTACAGCAAATATATATGCAACACTGGGAGTGGTGTCGTGTGAGCAGGATCTTAAGTTGTACATTTACTAATTGCTCTTCTCTGTTGTGAGGTATTGCCAGCAGATCTAAAAGAATCTTATGGTACGTTTTTTCAAAAAGTCATCTTCTAGAAGAAGCTGAAATCTTGATCAGTTGTATCCTATACTAATGGAGATTCTCATGGGCAAATGGGCAGGATGGACCTGAATCTTGATGCAAGTTTGACTCTGAAAGAAAATGTCAAACCATGAAAAGAGGTCCTTTGGACAAGGATATGTGTGTAATCTTAATAGCTGAGAGGATTTTTACAGAGTTAATTTCACAGAGGCAGCTTGGGGTGATTGAATGAAGCTAGATTTTTTTCATGAATTTACGCTAATCCTGTCTCTAACTACCTGTACCCCTGGACAAGTTATATGTTCTTCTTGGGCTGCAGTGGACCTGATTACAAAATGAAAAGGTCACACCAGGAATCTATTGTTCAACCTCTTTTTTTTTTTTAAGTTTGAAAAACTATCTTTACCAGTTGATTTTTATAGTCAGTCTTGTTCTAGATCTCTGTTTCTCTTTGTAGGATAGGCATATCTGCTTCATTTTGTAGAAACCTCCTTGGAGTGTGAATTTGAGCCTTTTTGAAGTCTGATCTGTTCTGCAAGGTCCAGTCTTTCTTCTGCCCAGTATAGTTTGGAACTCTAATTCTCAATATATGGCCTGCAGTTCATAGTGGCCAACTATGGTCTGCCTGCTGGATTGGATAGTGGTACAGAGACGGAAGGTTTTAAGATGTTCTTGGCATTCAAGGATGCAAGATCGTCTAGACAGGGAATGGTTTTGGTTGGTGTCACTCACAGGCATGGTGGGGAGGGGGTCTCAAACTTTTTAAGAACTTGCTCCCATTCTGGGGAAAGAATCCCAGGTCACTGCCTTTGACTCCAGGCTGAGCTATACTTCTGCACAGTAGCTACCCTGGCTCCTGGCAGTGGACTTACTCCTGAACACTTAGCTTGAGGAAGGTGATTTCTTTTCTGATTCCAGAAAGTGAGTTGTTTAGACTTCTGGACATTCTTCCTACTCTGTGGTCAGGACTAAACCTGTATCTGACCAGAACCTGAACAAGATGTTGCAGGATGGTTTTCTTAAACTAATGATAGTTTGGATGAAATGATCTTCATGATATCTTACAATTCTAGCATTTTTGACATTGTCATCATCTCCAGGTTGCATGTGAAAATATAGCTTCTGGAGGACTTCCCTTTTACTTTGAGCTGTTTCTGTTTGTACCAAGCCACCACACATTAGCTACCCACAGTGGACAAACACAAACACTATTACTTCACATCTCAAAGGCAAAGCTTCTTTTGGGGCTACCACGGAATTCCTGTTTTCTCTGAAACAGTTCCTGTGTCCTTGGTTTGTGATGGCATTTGGCTGTGCATGGCCATACTTCTGCTTGCTTTGGTTACCCACTCTAGCTTCTTTTCTAGGTTCTTTTGAATGATGCCTCTTTTAGGTAAATTCTCCAAAGGAGTGATTTTTTATGCTTCCATCATTATGGTTGTACAATTAAATAATGGCTTCATAAGCAGATACCTGATCAATGTATTTCCAGCCATGGTGGTGGAAATGTGGCTCTTCACATTCTCATTTGCCACCTTCAGCCCCACCTTGATTCTCTACTGCTGTCTATTATTCCGTAAAGCCCAAGCCATGAGAATCTGGAGAGTTTCTTTTTCCGGTGGTACCACCAGCTCTACCCTTACTAATATTTTAATATTTATGGCATTAAAGCCACTAATAAAAATATCATGACAAATTCACTTTTAATCTTCTCAGATTTATGAGGAACACTAAAAAAAAAGTGCTATCTCTGAAATGCATTGGAGAAAAGAAGTTGGTTTGTCATAGAATGTATTTATTTCCACGGGAATAGGGCCAGTGCCCTATGCTACACGGAATTTGATTTGTTGAAGAACATTTCTTTCCTCCCCAAACTGTGTATATTTGTTAATGACTTAATTTATAGACCAAGACGAGGCTTAGCTATTCTTGGTTTGGAGATATCCCAGAAGAGTTACACCGGCTGGCTGTCAGAATTCCCATCTGATTTAATTTCCTCAGTCTGGAAGAAGTTGGGGAGAGAATTTTCATGAGTGTTTTAAAAAATGTGGCTGCAGATATCCCAGTCAGAAGGCACATACAGAGATGAATCAAGGTTTAAAAAATAAGACCATTTATTTTTCATAACTGGGCTTTTCTGTTATTTCATTTTTTAAAAAGCTACAATTCACTGAATCTACAATGTATACTACCCTTTGCACTGAGGAGATACCTAAAAAATATGTGTGGAAAGAGTGGATATGGGAACTGAAGACTTTTTATATGCAAAACATGATCACTCAAGCCCACTGAGGAAATCCACTCTCAAACTGATTGTTCTTATTTCTTGTTTTCTGTTTTGTCCTTCTCTAATGTTGGAGAAACAGCAGAAATACTGGAAAAACAAATACTACTTGATGATTAACAGTGTGGATTTTGGCTTAGAGTCTTATATTGAGGCCAGCTACCCACTGAGTTAAACCCTCCTCCTAAACTAAAAATTGGACCACCCATCCCTATTCCCAGAGAAGTCATTTTGTTGGTAGCATTCAGTTTATATGTGATTAAGGTGGTCAAATAAAAATGTGAATGAAACACAAGGATATTTTTACCTCCCATATTTATTTTGGCTCAATTGGATGGTAAAGATTCAGTGTCATGTAGCTATTGAAATCCTTGTTGTAAAATGTAGCATGTCTTTCTCAAAGTTAAACTATGTTATTGATGAGACCTATTTAGAAATGGAAGAAAAAGACATACACAAACTCATTCACATATAGATATACATACATATATGTATACGTGTACACAGATGTACAGAACCACAGATACATGCACATGTATGCATGCACATACCTGCACATATATAACTAAACATATGCATGTACACACACCATAATTTATAATCCAAACTAGTATACTTTATTAATAATTATGGCAAGATAATGGACATAAACTAGAACTCTCCTAGTCAAAATGGGATGCATAGTCACCTGCTTATATACTACATTGTCTTCCATTATGAGACAAGAACTGCTTATAAAAAGGTTGGTTATTCTGTGATGGGGATTTTATACATTTATTCTCATACCGTGATGGTGGGGAGAAGTTTAGTAAAGACTTCATGTCCCTGAATAGAATTAGTCACTTCTACCGAGTTATTGAAGCTAATCCTGATGATCTCATTTATAGAGTTGGCAGGATTATTAACAGATTTACCTCTATCGGTTTTCTCCAGAAGTCTTCCTTGTTTGCATTTTTTACGAAGTAATTTGATTTTTATTAGTATAAGTAGCAGAGAAGTTTGGCAACTTGGTACTCCACAGACATGCTGTTTCCTCTTCTTCATTTGCTTTTCTCTTGTTAAAGTCATCAAAATGTTGACAGCTGCATAAGTCTTTTTAAAGCATTCATAACATGACAGATATTACAGATATTTGTCATTTTACTTCCAGTAAGTGACAGTTGAAATTAGCTTTTAGCAGTATTGGAAGATATCGCGGGTGTAGTGAGTCCAGTCAAATTTGTCTCGCATTTCTTTAATGTACAAGCGATTTCCAGTCTTGTTAAGGACCAAGAACTGGAAGGATGTGGGGAGAGGATCTGGAGTTTACTGGAAATTAAATGGGCAGGACACTGGTGTTTCACAGCACAGTAGGTTTCAGCAACGAAAGAGTCCCTGGGACCACATCCTTAAATCACGCTCCCGATGCTCAGTCCCTGCCTCACCATCCTTAAACACAGAGCCCTCTTCCTCTAAGTGAAGACCTTCAGAGTTGGAGGTTCAGTCCTTCTGAAGCAACCTGTTCTGTTTTTAGAAAGCACCATTTGAAACCTGTTTATTATATTGAGCCTAAAGCTTTCACTTTGTAGTTTCTACCCACTGCTCCTGATTCTCCACTATTGTGGCTTTAAGTCCTAAACCTTGTTTTTCTTTTCAAAAACAATAACAAAAATAATAACTAATATTTATGGATCATATACATTGTGCTAGGTGTTATGGTAAGCACTTTTTTTGCATTATCCCATTTCATTCCTGCAATCTCAGAGAGTAGGCATTATTGTTATACTGAATTCAAAGAAATTGAGACTCAGAAAGTTTGAAGTAACTTGCCAAAGGTAATTCGGAGAGCTCATTAGTGGCAGATCTAGAATTCTCGTCCAGGTCTGAGTGAGGCTAAACCAATGCTTGGTGACATTGTGTAAGCCATGAAGGTTCTCTGGACCTCCTTCTCCATTGGTATTATTCTAGGGCTGGCCATGAGTCTCTCTTCGGGTATTTGTGAGGATTAAACAAGAGAGTGACCCATGTGACATCTTCTGTGAAATGGTGTACATGCATGGCATTTTTATATCACTAATAACATTGTCATAAACATCCTTAAGACACATACTACCATTCTCATGGCATCATCTAGTCAGTAGGTTTGCTTTGTGTTTTCATTCCATTCTGTTCTGTCACCACTCTCCTTCCCCCCAATAATTTAAAGTTTATCAGTTTTTCAAGGCCCGGGGCAAATCTTACTTCTGATGTGGATTTGATTGAATTTCCTAGTCCACAATAAGGTCTCTTTCTTTGGTGCTCTGTTGCCTGTTGTGTTATTTGGATGTTTTTAATTATAAGTCACAGTAGATTGAAAAAAATCCTCAAATTATCTTAAAGAAAAAATGGCTCTCATGATGGCATTGGTTTTAAGCAAGGCATGAGCCAGAAACGCAGTCAGTCTGACTAGGTTTAGTTGGTATCTCTCCATTTCTTAGCAACTCTTCCTCAGTGAAGTTTCCCTTACAGGGGGGCTTTGCCCCGTTGCAAGGTGACTACAAACAGTTTTTAGGATTAAATGTGTCCTTGTTCAAATCCAGCAGGAGAGACAAAGTTCAATTCCTTTAGTGCTGTAACAAGATTCCCCAGATTTGGGTCTCATTGGCCTAATAAGTCTAAATGGAATAACATCCTATCCTCAAACCAGCTGCTGGGGCCAGGAGTAACAGTAGGATGCTGGTTAGATTTAACTAGTTGGACTTCATTCTGGGACAGAAGAATATACACAAACCAAATCTGGGAAGTTCAGGAAAATGTTAAGAAGAGGGAAAGGGGGATGATAAAAGGGAGGTGGCCAACAATTGTCTGGTAAATGTGACTTGTTTATATTGCTTATTATATATGTGTATTTTTGTCTAGCCCTTTATGTGTCATAACAGACTGGAAGTTTCTTGAGGACAGGGATCTTGCAGTGGTATTTTACTTTTCTTTTTTTTAACATTTCTCTTCCTGTCCACTCTAGCACATCTCAAACTTTCTTACATATTGTACATGCTCAATAAGAATGTTGAATGATTTTTTTTTTTGCTTTGCTAAATAATAATCCACCTAGAATGAAATAGGCTACAAAAGAAAATATCCAGTAATTCCATATACTTCCATGAAGAAGGGGAAGTAGGTAGGACAGGAAGATAATAATAAAATTAAAGTTTAAAAGAAGTCTTGGCCGGGTGTGGTGGTCCACACCTATAATCCCAGAACTTTAGGAGGCCAAAGGAGAAGGATTACTTGAACCTGGGAGTCTGAGACCAGCCTGGGCAGCATAGTGAGACGCAGTCTCTATTTTAAAAAAAAAAAGTCTTCTTTGAGTACAAGCACCCTTATTCAGGTGTAACTTAGTCATACAATTGGATGTCCTTCTGCAATCTTCAGTTAACCTGGTAGTGGGAACTGAGAGAATATCTTGTAGAGAGAAAGTTCCTGTCTTTTTAGCATATTAAATGTATTGTTAATGAAATTGGAACTTTCAGAGCACTATAGATTTATTGTAGGTGGTACTGCCTGAAAGGAAAGGTATATTAACCTTTTGTTGATTTGAAATCATTTTACCTTATGCTCAGGAGCCCAATTAACATTATTGATTTGAGTCATACTCATCAAGATCAACTTATTTTGTGTTAATTTCCTTCAATGAAGAGAGAGCTAAAACCAAGTAGAGAGGAGTTAAGACAGAATGATTGATTTGGCTATGAGGGGCATGTTTTGTACCATAATCTCATTTTAATGCTTCAGTAGTTAAGTTGTGCCAAATTGCTTTTGATGAGGCAGTCATTTTCTGGTTGAGATTGGTCAGCTATTTCCACAATAATGCTATATAAGAAACTACCTCATTTATTCTCTTGCTCAGACATCTGCAGGTTGACTGTGGTTTGGCTGATCTAGGCCGGGTGGCTCTGCTCCAGGGTGCAGGGCAGCCAGCCTTGACCCTAGGCTGTGTGTTGCCTTCAGATGTCAACCACACGTGTTTGTGCTGGGGCCCAGGCTGAAGGAACAGAGACCACCTGGAACATGCTCTTCTCATGGTGGATTGGCAGAGGACAGGAGCCACACCAAAATAGTACAAGCACACTTACGGCCTCTGCTCACATTATACCACAAAATTTCATTGTTCTTAGCAAGTCTCATGGCCTAGACCAATATCAGTGAAGCAGGGAAGGAAACTCTGCCCACAGTTGGAGGGGAAATGAGTGACTATTTGCTGAACAATAATCCGTATTATCTGACTGTAACTCTTAGGTCAGGGTCATGAGTAATTTGTCCCATCATCATCACGTTATCAAGTCAGTTTCTTGACCTAAACTTGGAGAAGAGTCTTCTGAATTTTTCCCAGGATTAAGCTTGTGATCTGATTCAGCCTCTTGCCCATGAAGTAGCCTGAAGATGCAGTAGCTTATTGAAGACTCCCTTCCAACCCATCACCAACTTGCCTTTTAGGCAAGTCTAACTTTGCTGTCAGCTTTCTTGTGACATTGTAACTCCTCCTTTAATTTGAGATGGGTTGTTTTCTAAGGACTTCAGAACCTTCCAGGTGAGATGCAAGACCTAGACTGAGATTAAACCTAGGATTAAACTCTGAATTCTACCTAGGATTAAACTTTATACATAGTAGAAAAGCACTATTCTAACTGTGAATGCCTTGAGAGCAAAGATAGCATCATGTTTTCTCTTGGGTCCTAAAGAACCTGGCACATAGTCGACTCTCTGTATGTGCTGAATGAATGAATGAATGAACAGTGAATGGCAATATTGTTTTCTTTGAGTTAAATAAAAGGAGGAATGCATGAGAGAAGTTAAATAGGAGGAATAGCTCTTAAGGAGTTAAAGCATCAACCAGAAGAGAGAGAGAGAAAGAGAGAGAGAGAGAGAGAGAGAGAGAGTGTGTGTGTGTGTGTGTGTGAGAGAGAGAGAGAGAGAGAGAGAGAGAGAGAGTGTGTGTGTGTGTGTGTGTGTGAGAGAGAGAGAGAGAGAGACAGAGAGAGAGACACTCAATACCAATATATACACACATCCTGTGTGTGGACATATATTATATATATATGAACATATATATGTATGTAGACATTATATTATGTATTATATAGTATATGTACATATACTATTTTATTTGCTTAATCGACCTAATAACTCTGTGAAGGAGGAAATTAACAATCATCAGCAAAGCCAGGTTTTCCAAAGGCCACGTGCCTACAAAGTGTTGGAGGTTAGAGTTGAGCCCTATGTGTCTAACCGCAAGTCAACTGCTCCATCTGGGGGCTGCTTCTTGGAGGGGGTGGTGGAGTTTTATTTTCTTCCTTACAAGGACTTTCCTTTTACCTTGAGCCTGACTGTTTGACTCAGCGCAGCATCAATCCCCCTGAGACTGGTCTGTTAAAAGTGGACACATGGAACTTAAGAAAAAATGGAGCAAATGGCTGGAGATAGAGGGCTGCTTTCCCTTTCCATTTGAAATTAATGTTCACTGTATAAAAAACATAAAGCATATCCATCCCCAGGGACTCGCCTGACATTTTAAAACTTTCATCTGCTTTAATTCACGACGTTCGAGGTGGGGATTTACACGTTGCTGAGCTCCAGTGGCTGTTTGGCCACGATGTGCATTTCCTCTCCTGGCATGTGGGCTGAGCTTTCTACAGGCCCAAGCAAATTATATAGCTTATTTAGCTCCCTCTAAAAACAATAATGGGCCTATTCAGATTTTATCTGTAATTTTACTTTGTTGTTGAGCAGTATTAATAATGCTGCTGTAAACCAGGCCAAGGCAGCACTCACCAAATTTTCTAGGCTCTCATGACAGGATAAATAGCTGCTCGCAGAGCACAAAGGGAAACATGTAGATCGTCTCAGCGTCAGTTAGACGTGCTTGCCTGGCTGGGAGCCGTGTTAATATCACATCTTGCAGATTTGGCAAGGGCTTTAAGAGTCCTGTATTTCAAGTTGGTTTTTATAGAAACCTGCTACGGAACTGGGCAGGATTAATCATGGCTGAGATATATCACACTTAGTACAGTATTAAATCGTAGCAATGGAATGATGCAAAACCAGTTCATAACCTTATAAGAACATTGCGTGCTACAGTAATCAAAGAGAAATACTGTATATTCAAATAATGGACAATAAAACGTCCTGCACTCAGTATTTGGTGTCAGGCAAGGTTCCCAGGTGGTGTTCGTTTCCTCTTCCTTACCTTACCTGAAAGCTGGCCAAGGCAAGCCTTATGTCTTTCTGGAGTTTGTTATCACGGTGGACTTATGCATGTGGAGGGGATCTGCTCTGGGTAGCCCTGGCTTGGCAAAGAGACTTAATTAGATCTTCCCTCATTCTTGAAAGATTATTACACACCTACTCTGTGCTAGCCACTATGCTGAGCGTGGGCTTACTAAGTGCTTAGGACCCCATCCCTCCCCTCACAGAGCTGCCTCTGACTAGGTCTGTGTGGGAAATTCATTGCAATTCTAGAATGCTGCCCCCTGCCCCACCAGAGTTTTATAGGTTGTTATGGATCTGATTCTTATCCTGGGTAGACATGCACATATTTTTAAGAGGAAGATCTGTGGAGATTAGTTCTAATATTGCCTGTGCCCCAGAAATCCGCAGAAGTTTTGCCATTCCAGTTTGGGTCAAGTATTTTGTTGGGTAAAGATAAATTAAAACATAAATTAGATAGCAGTGTGAGGCATTATCAATGTCTCCTCTGTCCAAAAAATCTACCAGCCTGTGAGAGAAATGGTAAAATAGATTCACATGAGGGGCCATGGAGTCTCTTTAAGAAACCTTTAAGCTTAGAATACTCTGTAGGTTGAGTTAGATCAGAGGTTCTCTGTCATGCCTAGGCTTCTGGACACCTGCTAGGCATTGTTGTTATATCTTTCACCCACACGCCCCTTCTTTTTCCAATAACACTATCAAAATGAATTTTACCTTTGGGGCCATTTCAGAATAGACCCTGCCTTCAACTTTAGAGTTCACTGTGGGAAATGACTAATGGTAAGAAAATTCTTAGCCAGATATTCCTAAGTCTTATACAAATAATAATAACAAAAAGCAACAGCTTGGGTCTACTGTGGCCATCTGACTCAATCTCTTGCCCATGAAATAGCCTGAGGATGGAGTAGCTTAATGAAGACTCCCTTCCAGCCAGCCATCAACTTGACTTCAGGCAAGTCTAACTTTGCTTTCAATATTTTTGTGACATTATAACTCCTTCTTTAATTGGGTGTTTTCCAAGGACTTCAGAACCTATCATCTTGATTTGCAGTGGAAGAATGTGCCAAAGAGAAATGGTCCATTTGGGGGCTTAATGGACCACCATGCCTTGCTATGAACACGTATTTCAGGGCTTGAACCCAGTGGCCTCAGGCTTCCCAGCTCAGAGAGGCAGCTGAATGCAGCTGAAGAGCCAAAGGAGATCCTGCTTCTCACCCCCAAAAGAGAAAATGTTTCCCACTTTCTTCCAGTTTGTTGTCATTACTGTGCAAGTGCAGCCAGGTATCTATATTTATTAACATACCCTCTGCTTATTTATATAATAAATGCCTACTAAACAGTGGCAATGATTTCTTTTTCCCTTTTCAGTTTTCAAATTGGATCTTTTCTGTTTCTGGTAGTTAAGAGAGTCACTTGAATTTAATTTTATAATCTTTTTAAGTTCAGATAATACAGATACTGATTTTGTCGCATGTAAAGCTGCTGCAGTCATGCCCTGCTTTGGGATTCTTACTATACACATAATGATACCAATAAATAGAAAGGTACTTTCAGGCATTTCAGCCAGAGTCTTAAAAAAAAAAAAAGATGCCTCATAGTGATTTAGGAATGTCTCAGGGAGAGATGTTTGTTCTCCTTGGGGATTCGAAAATTTGGAGAATTCTCCTGGCTTGTGAAGGGCAGATTTACTTCACAAGGTGGTTCTTCAAATGGTCACAGATGTGGGCAGTGACATTTCAGACCAGAGGTCAAGATGTGGCTGGGAGCATATCCACCTGTGTACTCAAGTACTTGTGGGATACCTCCCTAGAGAAAAAGGGGGCCAAGCTGAGTTTTCTAGGTGGCCCCACCTATCTGCCTATCCGCATCCATTTATTGGTCTGTCTTCTCATGTGTTCATTGAAAGCTTGTTGACTTCCAGACACTGGGGAAGCAAGATAAAGAAGACACAGCCTCTGATTTTGAGAGAACTGAAGTCCAGGGGACAAAGAGATACATAAATAATTTCAGCATCATCTCATAAAGGTGATGACAGAAGTATGTACAAGATATTTGCAGTGGATATATTGTTCGGAAGAAGTCAAGATAGCTTTTGCATGAGAGTATGAGATGTGGAAAACAAAGTAAAAATAAACAATAGCAATCACAATAACAAACAAATATAAAAATAGTAGCTCGTATCTATTGATTGCTTAACTATAGGCCAGCTACAGTTCTAAGTGCTTTACATGCATCTCATTTAGTCCTTATACCAGATATATGAGGTAGAGTCCTCATCACCTCTGTTTTACAGAGGACTTTGAGGCGTGGAGAGAGAAATTTGTTCAAGGTCACAAAGCTGTGCAGTGGGAGAGTTGGGATTTGAACCTGAACAACCTGGAAAGCTGCTGAAGGAACAATAGGGTAGAGAGGTGTGAACGGGGCTGGCTTAGGGAGGACAGAGGGCCACTGGGGATAGAGGGCAGGTGATGTGACTGCACCAGCTGGGCATGTGATGGCATTTAGAGATGTGATCATGTAAGTGGAAAGGCAGAGGAGAGCTAGATGGTGAGGCTGGGAATCTGCCCAGAGTCCTCTTCCTGCATTCTTTGCCTGGCTTTCTCCTGTTTATCCCTTAGGTCTCAGCTTAAGTGTGAGGCTTTCTCAGGAAGGCCTTCCCCCACATGAAGAAAGAGCGCCTTATCATTCTCATGTTTCCTCCATGGTGTTTGCTTTTTCATAAGACTGACTTAACAGCTGTCTTCCCAACCAGATTGTAAACTCCTGAGAGATGGGACTGTGTCTGCTCTCTTCACCATGTATTCTAATGTTTAGTGCCTGGCACATAACAGGTGCTTGATAAATATTTGTTGGCTGACTACATAGTTCCTAACCCTTACATTTACTTTCTTCATTAACGGCACCCTTTTTGTTGTTTATTTTCATAATATCATATTTTCCACATGTTCTATGAACTACAGCCATCTTCATGTAGAGGTATTCAAATACAGGCCTGCCTTGTTTTATTGAACTTGGTTTTATTGTGCTTTGCAGGTATAGTATATTTCTTACAAATTGAAGATTTGTGGCAACCCTGTGTTGAGCAAGTGTGCTGGTGCCATTTTCCAAAAGCGTGTGCTCGCTTCATGTCTCTGCGTCCCATGTTGGTAACTCTTGCAATATTTCAAACTTTTCATTATTACTATATTTATTATGCTGATCTATGATCCATGACCTTTGATGTTCCTATTACAATTGTTTTGGGGCACCACGAACCTCACCCATGTAAGACAGAGAACTTAATATATGCGGTGTGTGCTCTGACTGCTTCACCAACTACCCATTCCCCTATCTTTGTCCCTCTCCTCAGGCCTCCCCATTCTCTGAGACAAAACAATATAGAAATTAGGGCAATTAATAACCTTGCAATTGCCTCTAAAGGTTCAAATGCAAGAAAAAGTCACATGCCTCTCACTTTAAATCAAAAGCTAGAAATGATTAAGTTTGGCGAGGAAGGTGTCAAAAGCTAAGACAGGCCAACATCTCAGCCTATTGTGCCAACTGGTTAGCCAAGTTGTGAAAGCAAAGGAAGAGTTCTTGAAGGAAATTAAAAGTGTTACTCTAGTTAACACATGAATGATAAAAAGTGAAATAGCCTATTGCTGATATGAAGAAAGTTTTAGTGGTCTAGATAGAAGATCGAACCAGCCACAACATTCCCTTAAGCCAGAGCCTAATCCAGAGCAAGATCCTAACCCTCTACTGGTCCACGAATGATGAGAGAGGTAAGGAAGCTGCACAAGAAAAGTTTGAAGTTAGCAGAGGTTGATTCATGAGATTTAAGGAAAGAAGCCGTATCTCTGTAACATAAAAGTGCAAGGTGAAGCAGCAAGTGCTGACGTAGAAGATGCAGCAAGTTATCCAGAAGATCTGGCTAAGATGATTGACGAAGGTAGCTACACTAAACAATGCATTTTCAATGTAGTTAGAACAGCCTTCTGTTGGAAGAAGATGCCATCCATCTAGGACTTTCATAGCAGGAGAGGAGAAGTCAATGCCTGACTTCAAAGCATCATAGGACAGGCTGATTCTCTTGTTAGGGGGTAATGCAGCTGGCAACTTGAAGTCCATACTCAATTTACCATTCTGAAAATCCTAGGGTCCTTAAGAACGATGCTAAATCTACTCTGTATGTGTTCTATGAATGGAACAACAAAGTGTATATTACAGCACATCTGTTTATAACATGGTTTACTGAATTTTTTAAGACCACTGTTGAGACTCACTGCTCAGAAAAAAAGATTCATTTCAAAATATTACTGCTTATTGACAATGTACATAGTCACCCAAGAGTTCCAGTGGAGATGTACAAGGAGATCAATATTGTTTTCATGCCTGCTAATGCAACAATTCTGCAGCCCATAAATCAAGAGTAATTTTAACTTTCAAGTCTTATTACTCAAGAAATATATTTTGTAAGGTTCTAGTTGCCATAGATAGTGATTTCTCTGAGGGATCTGGGCAAAGAAAATTGAAAACATTCTGGAAAGGATTCACCATTAGAGATGCCATGACATTTGTGACTCATGAGAGGAGGTTAAAATACCAACATTAACAGGAACTTGGACGAAGTGGATTCCAACCATCATGGGTAACTTTGAGGGCTTCAAGACTTCAGTGGAGGAGGTAATTACAGATGTGGTAGAAATAGCAAGAAAACCTCAGGAGCCTGAAGATAGGGCTGAATTGCTGCAACTTGTGATAAAACTTGAATGGAAGAGAAGTTGCTTCTTATAAATAAGCAAAGAAAGTTGTTTCTTGAGATGGAATCTACCCCTGGTGAAGATGCCATGAACATTGTTGAAATGACAACAAAGGATTTAGAGCATTACTGAACTTAGTTGAAAAAGCAGAAGTGGGGTTTGAGAGGATTGTCTCCAATTCTGAAGTTCTACTGTGGGTGAAATGCTGTCAAAGAGCATCACACACTGCAGAGAAATCTTTTGTGAAAGGAACAGTCAGTTGATATGGCAATCTTCACTGTTGTCTTTTGTAAGAAGTTGCCAGAGCCACCCCAACCCTCAGCAACCAACACCCTGATCAGTCAGCGGCCATCAACACTGAGGCAAGACCCTCCACCAGCAAAAAGATTATGACTTGTTAAAGGCTCAGATGATTGTTAGGATTTGTAGCAATAAAGTATTTTAAATTAGGGTATTGCACACTTAATAGACTACAGTATAATATAAACATAACTTTTATATGTACGAGGAAATAAAAACATTGGGCAATTTGCTTTATCGTGATATTTGCTTTACTGTGTTGGTTTCAAACCAAACCTGGAATGGTTCTGAGGAATGCCTGTAATAGAAAATTTTGAGCTAAAGAAGTATTTTTCTCCTCAGAAGCTCAGCCTTAACCTTACATGTTTATAATAGGAAATCACTTCTCATTCTTAGATTTTCCTTCCAGCCAGCACATTAAATCCTATCTCATTACAAGGCACAGTAAAAATAATTGCTGAGCAGTAGGCTCTGCATAACTGGAGAAGCAAAGGGTTTGAGGGATATTTGTGGATTCTGTTTCATCTATAGGTGGATTCTTGAGACGTGGCCAGTAAGTTCCTCGAGGCTGGTCTGATTCTTCTCCAGGTTCCCCTTTCTTAGTAGGGAACAGATAGATCCCTGCTATTGAATCTACATGCATGTGAGTCATAAAGGGATCCCTGAAATATTTGTCCCACAATTGATGGGGGAACCAGCTTTTGCCCTCCCTGATAATCGGATGTGAGTTATCTCCCTTTGGCTGGAGTTCTGCACATTTCTGAGGCATATGGTGCTCAGGTTCTCTGTGGGGAGCATGTGTGTGCAGACCTGTGTCCTCTTACTCTCAACTGAGTATGCAACTCACACCAATAGCTGGGAGCAGGGGCTTTGCTGGGGCCCTTTCTGAAATGAGTCTATTAATTATCTGCACATAGACAGGCATGTCTCCCAAGATGAGAGGTTTTCCAGCCTGTCATTTTCATCAGAAATGACCAGGGCATTGCTGTTGGGAGGGAAGGAATCTGCCCTGGTTCTTTCCAGGCTGCAGCCTGTCAGTTCTCCCAGCCTTTGCAGGCAGTTCTCCACATGCGTATGTGATGATAGAGCCACAGAATCTTCACATTGGACTAGATTGGTGGCTTTGGTTGTAAATTTTTTTTTCTTTTTTTACTGTGAATAACATTAAGGAATGTATTTTCCTCTACAACCTGTATGTGCATGGATATTTACATAACTGGATCAGTGGTGTCCTGTCACAAAACAATACTTACTGTATGTAGCTTCTGATATATTCTCTTCTATATTCTATTAAAAAATGTTAAGAGCAATCCTGGAGATTGAGTCCAAATGCCACTACAGTTTGGAAAACAGTGGCTAGATCCTCCAGTTTTCATGAGATCTAATTCTGAGATCTATTTATATCCTCCTTATATGGATGAGAGAGAGATGTGATCTCAGTGTGACACAACTAGTCAGTGGCAAAGCTGGGGTTGTAACTCAGGTCCCCTAACTTATAGCTTTTTTTTAAAGAGTCTGGGTCTTGCTCTGTCACCCAGGTTGGATGCAGTGGCATGATCATGGCTCATTGCAGCCTCCAACTCTTGGGCTCAAACAATCCTCTCATCTCAGCCTCCCAAACAGCTGAGACTATAGGTACATGCTACAATGCCAAGCTAATTTTCTATTTCTATTTCTATTTTTTTAGAGACAGGGTCTTGCTATGTTGCCAGGCTGGTCTTGAACTCCTAGTCTCTAGTAATCCTCCTGCCTCAGCTCCCACGTTGTAGGGATTACAGGCATGAGCCACTGTGCCCAGCACAGGTCTCCTAACTTTCAGTGTTTATACATAAATATGTTTCACTCAGAAATATATCTTTTTGGCTGAGCGTGGTGGCTCATGCCTGTGATCCCAGCACTTTGGGAAGCTGAGGAGGGAGGATCTCTTGAGTACAAGAGGTCAAGACCAGCCTGGTCTTACAATATAGCAATACCCTGACTCTCTAAAAAAAAATAAAAAAAAAATAGCTGAACGTGGTGGTGTGCACCTACATTCCTAGCTACTTGGGAGGCTGAGGTGGGAGGATCCCTTGAGCCCAGGAGTTTGAGGCTATAGTGAACTGTGATCTATAATTGAGTCACTGTGCAACAGGGCAAGACCCTGTCTCTTAAAAATATATATGTCTTGTTTTTGTCTTGTTCCGTTTTGTGTGTGTGTGCATGCCATGCCACTTTTCTTTCCAGTTAGGCACTGAGTGGCAAACGAATATAGCATAGATAGGTACCAACAGCTTACACTTTCTTGCTTAGATTCAACCCCTCCCCTCTTTCCCTTTGCAGAATCCTGTTACTTCTTGGCGAGATAACTCAGCTGGTTTTAAAGTTGTATTTATTGTACACATAGAGACAGCCTACCTTGTTCCCACTGCCCTGGACCCACAGCACAAAAGGCATATGGTTCTCAGTCTCACATAGTTTACTGTCAAATTGGGGTGACATGGCTGATTTTATTATATAAGCATAAACTTGCATGGATAAACAGAATTATTAGGAAAGTGCTTTGGGAAAGAGGGTCTACTCTGAGTTTTTTCTCTGATTAAAAGGAGTCAGCTTCCTCATCAAGAAAGCTTTCAGGTGTAATGACAAGAGGGAGGAAAGGTGTTGGAGATGCCCACCACTAATTTGAGTTAAGGAGGTTCTTTAACTTGGTCATCTTCCCTCCATTGCCCCATCTGGAACAACAATCTATCCCCTTGCAACCAGAGGTGGTACCTGCCACGTATGGCCACAGTAGCTGTATTTTGCAGACTCACATTCAAAGTATGGCCAGGCACGATGGCTCATGCCTGTGCCTGGCCATATTCTGCTCCTAAAGGCAGGAAGACCATTTTTTGCTTCATGCTTTGCTCCCAAAGGCAGGAACACCATTTGAGGCCAGGAGTTCGTGACAGGCCTGGGCAACAATATGAGACATCATCTCTACAAAAATAAAAAAAATTTCCAGGTGTGGTGGCATGTGTCTGTAGCCCCAGCTACTTAGGAGGCTGAAGTGGGAGGGTGGCTTGAGTCCTAGAGTTCAAGGCTGCAGTGAGCTAGGATTGTGCCACTGTACTCCATCCTGGGCAACACAGCAAGACCCTGTCTCTGGGAGAAAAATATATATGTATACACACATATATGTACATATGTATATAGCAATATACATTTTAATATGTTATATAGTTCATATGTATTTTAATATATTATATATATTTTACACATACATATATACACACATACATATGTACATATATACATATGTATATATTATATATCACACATATATGTATATACACACATGTATGTGTACATTTATACATATGTATATATGTGTACATATATATGTATATATGTTGGTGGAATAGGCCAGATTCTATCTCTTATCCCATTGTGCCTACATATACGTATGCATATACACACACATATACATACACACATATATGCATGTATGTATACATGTATATATTTTAGATATATACACATATATATGTACATATATATATGTATATAGCAATATACATTTTAATATATTTATACAGTTTATATATCTTCATTTTAATATATATTATACATATTTTATATATACATATATACACATGTATACATACATACATGTATATACATATATACACATATGCATACATATATGTGTATATATATGTGTGTGTAGGCACAATGGGATGAGAGAGAGAATCTGGCCTATTCCACCAAATCTGGAAAATAGACTTCTGGTGTAAATAGTGTTCCCCCCTCCCGCCCACCAAGGAGTCCCCTTTGTTTCACTGTCTGAGGTTGCTGTGAGTGTTTCCAGCATCCCTAGCTGTGGTAAAGAGAGGCCTGGAGAGGGGAGAATGGCAGAGGATTATCACCAGAATGCCATGTACCTGTGCAGTCAGCACAACTTTACCTCCAGAATGATGAGCATCACAGTTGAGGAATTCTCCAGTGATGCATGATTTTATGGGTTGGGATCATCTGCTTTGATTCTAGCATCTGGGCTATGGTTACCTATGTCTTTGAATGTGTGAAAGTGGGTGCCTGTGTTGTATTCATCCTGCCTTGTTCAGGGGCATAGAGCTACTTCCTTCTCTGAAATGCCATGGGCAGCTGTTCTAGTCTTTGCCCATCACTCCTGTTGGCTGAGTGGTGTGGAGGGACCCCTTTCTGTAATATAGTGCTTGGCTGGTATAATTCTGATTTAGAAAAACAGCTTCGCTTGGAGAGAAACATTAATTAGATGCAAAGAGGGAGTTATTCATCCTTTGAGTCGGGGGAGTCGGGAGTGAGGGAGAGAAAAAAGAACCACAAATAAATTATCTCCTATTTGTGCAATGTTTTATGCTTGTCAGCTGTCTGTTGCCAGAGAACCACAATGTAGCTAAATACTTGTGACACCTTGCCCAATCAAGGTATAGCAAAAGGATGTTATGGGAGCCTCTTTGTGACAACCTGTGCTAGTTTACATTAGCTTAACCAATCGCTTTCTCCTCTGTGCTTGGAGAAATTTGTTAAATTAATTCAGTTGCAATTAGCAGATTTATGGGAAAGTACCCTGTTATCCTTTAATTGGAGAGCATAAAACTACAAACTGAATCCGCAAGTTCTATTTGTGTAATAGGCAATCTATCTACGACAAGATTTGATCGATGGAGTTGTATGATGCCCTTGCCTTGTTTTATATTGGCTGTCAGCGCTTAACTGGGACTGAAGTATCTGGGTAACAAAAATTGATATAATGACTTAATGCGCCTTATTCTCTTTGAGCTACATCAGTTTAGAGCACTTCTGAGAGAAAAATGTCTGGAAAATATCAGGGAGTCATTTATCAACCTGTTTTCATTAGCATACTGCCTAGCTCTGGCAAGGATTTGAATAAAAAAAAGCAGGATGGTACGATTTATTTCAGGCCCCATATTTCTTGGATGAAAGGAGGACTCTAATAAAAGGAAAATACAGAAAGATGCTTTTTCTAGCTGGTTTTTCCTTAACTAAAAACCCTACCCCAAAAGCTTTTTTGTTTGTTTGAAGTTTTGCTGTTAATAATGTTCTAAGGAATATATTCCTGGGAAAGTAATTAGAAAAGTAATACAAAATGCATGGTTGTTATGATATGCGGGGAAGAAAATGTTTGACAACAAAAAATTAACCAGAAATACCCAGGCATGTAGTGAGTATGCGTATATCTGTCTCTGTTTGCTTGACTTACTGTGCATGTTTGTGTGTTTATAATACACAGTTAAACAGTGAACATGGAGAGAAGTTCTCTGCATAAGTGGATGTTTTGTAGCATTAAAGGATTTCAGAAAGTTGAGATGCAGCATTTTTTAGCTCTCTGGAGTTGGAGCTGAGGGGAAATAGAAACAGATCAAAATGTTTGTATAGTGGGCAAAATGCATTTGGTATATGGAGTCATTTGTCCTACCCACCGTAGGATGCAAACCACAAGAGGTAATAATATCTGAAAGGCAGTTGCATGGGAGTGAGTCCTTTTTTGCATGAAATTTTTATGCATCAGTCAGCCTGCATACAGTGTGCCTAATGTATAAAATAAATTGGTGCATAAATCAGATTAAGAGCAGCATGTTGCCAACTTTCACATTTGCACACAGGAATTCAATATGTATATGGAGGAATTCCCATTTTAAAATCTCTAATAGAGTACGGGGAATCTCTCAGGTAGATTTTGCACACAGGGACATTTTATTTACTTATCTCCCACCATCCGCCACCCCAAATAACAATAGAAGCAGCGTCATGGATAGTAAGAGCAGCAGTGTGGCGTTAACCGGCTGTATATGGAGGGTAGTGACACAATATTTAAGATAATATTGCAACCCTGTCTATAGCTCCTAATTATGTCGAGGAATTGGTGTGCCAATCGATAGTGATTTATGGTGGGGATGAGAAAGTGCACATTGCTCACATTGATCTGCATGTAAATTCCTTGACATAATAAGAAGTTATTACCAATGACAGTCACTGTCTGACTGCTAATTCATCGGCACATTCTTCCATCAGTGGGAGCTGCAGTGTCTGCATACTGGGTGTGAGTTTGCCACACCAATTGTCTGTTGTGAGTCAGGCTTGTACATCCGGTATGCAAGGAGTGGCTATTGAGTAGGTCAGAGTCGAGGTCACACTGGCCATTTCTCTGTCAAATAGCAGTTCCGTGATTAACCAATAAGACAGTGGTGGTGATGGTGGGGGGGTGTCTTTTTTTTTTTTTTTCCATTTTTGTTTTCCTTAAAGCAAGAAATATCCCACAGGAGTTTGATTCTGGTTTAAAAAAATCATAACATTTTTAAAAATGATGACATCTATTAAAGTTCATTTCTTAACACTATTTCCCCAAAAGCCTCAAAGCAAATTATCTATCAGTTAATTAAAATACAATTGCTTTAATTTTACCACTTTCTTTCTCTTATTTATGCCTTAAAAATTGTAGATTACAAAAAACTATTTTTTTTTTTTGCTTCTTAAATCTCATATGCATTTGTTTGCTTCTGCGTTTCTGCTGCCTCAGAGCTTTTTGAAAAATTGAATCTTTAAGCTTGTAGCTCTTTGTTCTTCCTTTTCCTCTTTCCTTTCTAACAAGGCCTCATAAACTCATCCCTTATAGCTGTACTTCTCTCCCTGTCCCTTTAATAATCCTTGCTAACTGACCTGAAAAGTCTTTAGCTATTCCCATTTCAGAGTCCAGGTAGGAGGTGGTGTGTCTTTTCTTCACTTGCTTTTGTGGGCAAAGTCTCCGTGTCTTAGCCTGCAATGTCACATTACCCATAACTAGCAGTTTCTTGTTTAAAACATTCTGTCATATTCTTCCATGGCCTGATTTTTTTTCCCCTTAAGAGTGCTGCATAAGAAGGTTATTCTTTAAACTGAATGCTGCTGAAGAATGGTTGCTGTGTTCTCATCCACCCCCTATGCCTCTTCTCTATTCTTACTGGAAAAAGCCATTACTTTTTTCAGGAGAGCCCTTGATAAGCTAGTGGAATAATAGACATATATGTTGAAAAGTGAGTCATTGACTCCAAGTATATGTTACCTTAAGAAATGCAAACAGTTATAAAAAGATAAGATTAAAAAATTTAAAAAACAAAAAGATAAGAGTGTTTAGTATAGGTAGTATAATAGTAGGGTAAATAATAACAATGACAGTGATAATTTTAATTTCAGACTGCCCATTATTGGTTGTATCAGTTAGGTTTGGCTAAGTTATGCTGCTGTAACAACCCCCAAATCTCAAAGGAATAAAATAGCACAGATATGTTTCTTGCTTATGCTTTGTGTACATTGTGGGTTGGCAGAGGGACTCTGATTATTTTAGTCACATAGGGCTAAAGACAGCAAAGTGGTCAACATCTTGGGCATTTCTGGACACTGAGCCAAAGAGAAAGAGAGCTCTGGGGGGTCTTGCATTGGCAATTAAATGTGCCACAGCTTGTGGGTGGAACTAATCATAAGACCCCATTTCTACCTTGTGGCTCAAAAAGGGGAGAACTGGAAATATTTGGTAAACAGCTTTAATAACTATTGATTGGTTATTCACAAAAGATACTTACTAAAAACCTTCTCTGAACATAAAAATAGTCTTATTAGCTTTAGGAGTACATGATTGGTGATGACTGAAGAGGCCTAGGATAATTGAGCAGAAAAGCTGTAAAATGATGAGCCAGTTCAACCCTCTCACTCTTACAGATGAGAAAATACAGATCCAGAAAGGGGAAATAACTTCTTGAGGTCATAGCATTGGAGAGGAACACGATGGAGACGCAATCCAGTTTCCTTGACTTGAATCCAATGTGATTTCCTCTTTCCGCCTCTCCCCTGTAATCTTGGGAGCTCCAACTTCCTCGTGTGTGTTGCTATGAAACCTGTGAATGGTGGCGATCCAAGGCCTAACTGCCCCTCCATTGACTTCTGTCCTTCGTTGGCAGATCTTAATTTGTCCGGGTACTCTATGTCCATTTTCAGTTCCTTATCTTTTCTTTTCTAGACTCCTCTCCTTGGCCACCGTAATATCATTTTCCTCCAGATTCACTTGTTTCTTATTTCCAGTACTAGAATCTGAATGTTTGCACTGAACTGTGCAAGTGTGACACAGGGTACATGTAGTGGCCATGAGGCAGTGACAAGATGTTTGGCAGAGTCACTTCAAGGAGGTGAGATCAGTAGGAACTCCACCAAATAAAATGTTTATTGATTCATTTGTCCATAATATATATCTGGCCCACTTTAAGAGGGTGAAGGAAATAGTAATTTGGTCTAGAGAATGATTTGATTTTCTAATTTGTCTGTTTCAGTAGAGTTAGAAGATGCTGTTGGTTGACATTTCTATTGGTTTACATTATCTTTTTTCTTTTTTTTTTTAGACGGAGTCTTGCTCTGTCACCCAGGCTGGAGAGCAATGGTGTGATCTCGGCTCACTGCAGGCTCTGCCTCCCGGGTTCAAGCAATTCTCCTCCCTCAGGCTCCTGAGTAGTTGGGATTACAGGCATGAGCCACCATGCCCGGCTAATTTTTGTATTTTTTAATAGAGATAGGGTATCACCATGTTGGTCGGGCTGGTCTCAAACTCCTGACCTCAGGTGATCCACCTGCCTCGGCCTCCCAAAGTGCTGGGTTTACAGGCATGAGCCACTGTGCCTGGCCTCATCTTTTTAATTAATTAATTAATTATTTTTTAAAGTAGTTCAAGTTTCTCCTTCAGACATTAGGGGAGAGTGAATAGGCTCCAGGTTTTTAGACAGACAGAAAGCCTTATAATACTTCTTGTTAGCAGCTAAAGAGTTGTACTTTCCAAATGATATTCACTTTAGACCAGGGTAGACCTTCTTGTTAGAGGAGCATTAGTTTTTCTGTTGTTTTTTTTTTTTTAGGTGAGAATTATGGACATAAGTATTTTTCAGCAGGGCATATGTTATAACCCAAAGCCCAGGATTTTGGCATTTGATTCCTAAGTCACTAATGTCTATGGGAGACCAGGTAGAGGGCAGTATGCCTTCGTGGCATCAGAAAGAGATTTTATTACCCATTTTAAGGACCTTATCAGCTCTATGACTTATCAGCTCTAATGGATACTTATGCTCCATTAGAAATTAAAAACAAAAGCTTAAGAAAAGCTAACTTCATTAAATTATATGCCAGGAGCACATGGGCAGCTTGCTCTCTCTCTCCGTACTATGTGCATAAAAGGGTGTGTGTGTGTGTGTGTGTGTGTGCGTGTGTGTGTGTGTGTGTTTCCTTTGCTCCCTAGAACTGACTTTTGAAGTATGTATCATTGCATGGCGAACACCTGCGTGCTTGCTTTTGGTCACAACATGTTGGTTGCCATCCTAAGTGCTTTATGCAAATTAATACACTTCATCCTTACAGTTACCCTGTGGAGTAGATACTCTTATTATCCCCATTTTGAAAATGGGAGAACTAAGTTATGGAATGTAATTTGCATAAAGTCACATAGCTGAGGAAATGATGGAACCAAGATTCAAATCTAGGCAGTCTGGCCTAGAGGAGGCATGTGAACTCTTCCACGGGGCATCCTTCCTCCCTGTTCCCACCCCACTAGTGACGGAGGAGTTACAGAGCAGTGTGGTGTGATCTAGACATGGAATCAGGGTTGGATTCCAGCCCCGGCTCTGACCCCTACTCTCTGCGCTACTTTAGGCAACTCCCTTAATGTCTCTCGGTTTCATTTCGTCCCTCAGCAAAATAAGAACACTGGCCCTTACCTCAGAGGCCATAGTCCTTACAGTGAGGACCTTGTGCCCAGGGAATATCTTATTAGAACCACAGGTGTGCTGAAAGACAGTGTTAATTTTTATAATCTACAGATGAGCAGAGAATAAGCTGGAATAGTGTTTAATATTCAGACTGAACTGGCACCTTCACTTGGTGCAAGCGTCTACCATATGAACAGGAAGCACACGGGCAGGGGTGGTTCCAGAGGCCACCTGGGAACTTTGAAAGGTGGTTCATAGTGACACTTTCACCTCTTTTTTTTTGCCTTCAGAATTTTGCAAATTTTGTTACAGTTTCTGGCTACAAGATGTCAGTAATAAGGTTAATTTTATTTTTTAAAAAAATCTTCAAAAAGCAGAACCTTTATGATAGTTATGAGCTGGGGATTGAATATAAAAATTTTTGATTTCAATAGAGGTTCCTCAATTATGTCATGAGAAAGAATTTGCGTTTTTGTTGTTGTTATAAATATGCGTTTTCAGTTTTTCTTTTACAAAAATTCAAACTTTCTAGGCTAGGCATGGTGGCTCATACCTGTAATCCCAGCATTTTGGGAAGCTGAGGTGGGTGGATCACCTGAGGTCAGGAGTTCGAGACCAGCCTGGCCAACATAATGAAACCCCGTTTCTACTAAAAATGCAAAAAATAGCCAGGTGTGGTGGTGGGTGCCTGTAGTCCCAGCTACTCAGGAGGCTGAGGCAGGAGAATCGCTTGAACCTGGGAGACAGAGGTTGCAGTGAGCTCAGATCACACCACTGCACTCCAGCCTAGGTGACAGAGTGAGATTTGTCTCAAAAAAAAAAAAAATTAAACTTTCTGAATTTGTTCATCTCTAATGCCTAACAATAGCATAAGTCCTCCTAGATATGTTTAGCCAAAAAGACATTTGAAAAAAAAATGCCTTCTGAAGGATAATTCTGCTATGGAGAGAACATTCTGAAAACAGATATTTGGAAAGGTTTTCATCATTATGTGAGCTCAATGCTGAAAACTGTCTAGGTGTCTCATCTATAAAAACACTTATCTCTGTTTACATTAAATTTGGAAAAGCAATTTTCTAGCCATTAAAAAAAAATCTGCCCAAAGAGGAGTTTTAGTGGCCTTTGAATTCATTTGTAAAAAATATGAAATCGCCATACATTTTGGTTAATTGACATCAAGGAATGTGGAAGCTTACGCATTGAATTTAAGCAACAATCTGAGTGTGACTGGTTAATGAGGCTGAAAAAGAGTATCATGATTTAATAAACTCATCTACTGATTGGTTTCTTCCATATGTACTGTGGTACTGAATTATGGACCCCCAAAGGCATGTTGTCACAATCTCTGGAACCTGTGAATGTTACCTTATATGGAAAAAGGGTCTTTGCAGATATGATTAGGTTAAATATTTTGAGATGGGGGATTAGCCTGGATTATTCTGGTGGGACCTAGATACAATCACAGGGTCCTCATAAGGGCAAGGCAGAGGGAAATTTGGTGCAGACAGAAGAGGAAGAGGCATTTGTGAGTCTACCACAAGCCAAGAGATGCTGGCAACCACTAGATGGCTGGAAGAAGAAGGAATGGGTTCTCTCCTAGAACCTCTGAAGGGAGTGTGGCTCTGCTCTCACCTTGGTTTCAGCCCATGATACTAATTTCAGACTTTGGCCTTCAGAACTGAATCAGAGAATACATTCTATTTTTTAAAATGACACCAAGTTTGGAATAATTTGTTTCAGCAGCCATATGAAACAAATATATATATCTAAGTGACTTTTTAAGCTATGATTCATTTATTAAAATCTAATTTTAAACTGCAATTAGAAGTAAACCTTTGTGTGTGCTTTCTTTTACAAAATATTAAACCAATATTTTTTAAAACATGAAGCATCATTATGACATCTGTCTAATAAAAAATTATCAATATATATACTGTAAAACAGTATATATATATATTATTTGGTGAGTGCAAAGAATTTTAGAATCATTAATAAATATAATTGCCTATAAAAATCTTTATTTTCTTTCTCATTCTTAAAATTTATATGTTGTATATATTTTATGTATATATTGGTACAATGGTATACATAATTTATAAATAAATTAGCATCATGTTGGGGTACATGAGCAAACAAATTTGGAGAACTTGCTTTAAGAGATTATTGTCAAGGTGAGAGGTAAACGTGAAAACTCCTGGAACATGGAAGGCATCCAATATGTATTTGTTAGATGGATGGGTAGGTGGGTGGATGGATGGATGGATGGATGGATGGATAATGAAAAAACAGGATCCTAGGTTAAGCAGTAGGCCCAGGGAAGCAAGGCTGATAGTAAGGCTTAGCTGTGGGCCCAGGTGTGTTCGATTCCAAAGCATGTGATCATTCCACTTTGCAGTCATTATATGAAGAACTATGCAAATCATCTGTTTCACAATTCGCTGAAGAGTACCAAGTGTGACTTAGTGGCAAACATGTGGGGCTCATTGCCTCAGCATTGGGGTCGGGTGGGGAGTAGAAAGTGCGACAGAAAACTCCTGCACTGGGTATGACCGTGCTGGCCTTAGATGCCAGGTAGCAGTTGACATTGGGAAGGGGAGTCCAAGGCCTTTGTGGTGGGCTGGGCTGTGGGACTGTGCTCAGCTTTCTTGTGGCAGGCAGCTTTAGGCTTTTGCCTGAATGTGAGAGGCGATGAGAATCTGCCAACTATACAAAAATAGAATATTTGTGAGCAACAATTCCCCCATAGAGAGTACTGGAAGAGAAATAAAATTCATACACTGGTTTTGGACAATCAAGTTACCCACACCTATGATCGTGGGGAACAGGGAGATGTTTGGATTAATTAAATTTCAACAACCCTCAAGCCTGATTTTAGCCAATAGCTTCACTCTCCTTTCTGACCCAAGACACAAAAGCAGCTTTCACTCCAAGTGTTAGTAATAAACTACCTGGATTTGGAAGCACTCTTTCTTTCTGATGAGATGCACTCATCTTTTGATAGATCCAATGATGACAGGAAAATAGCCAGTGGGTTGGTGGGTGCTCAAGGGAGGTAGTAAGAGTTTCCGAGCTGTGATAATCTTTAGTCAAACAGCATCTGTAAAAAGGGGAGCAGACCCCACTAGCTGAATCGTGAGCTGAGTCAGCTCAGTCTTTAAAACACAAAGACAAAGGCCAGTTTCTGGAAATCTTCTTGTGCAGTGGCAAATGATGGAGTAGTGGGTTCTGTTTCGTTGCTCTGGCCACTCTAATAGGCTCCTAGGAGGGGAATTCTCACAATAACCTTTGTCTGTTTCTGATTCATTTTCTATACTGTCATGTCATGGCCAGGCTAAAACCTTCCAACTATCTCCCTTAGATTCTAATCCCTTCCCATTATTTGCAGTATTTTATCTTTTTTTTTTTTTTTTTTTGAGACAAAGTTTTGCTCTTGTTGCCCAGGCTGGAGTGCAATGGCATAATCTCGGCTCACCTCAATCTTTGCCTCCTGGGTTCAAGTGATTCTTCTGCCTTAGCCTCCTAAGTAGCTAGGATTACAGGCATGCACCACCATGCTTGCCTAATTTTGTATTTTTAGTAGATACGGGGTTTCTCCATGTTGGTCAGGCTGGTCTCAAACTCCTGACCTTGTGATCTGCCCACCTTGGCCTCCCAAAGTGCGAGATTACAAGCGTGAGTCACAGCACCCGCCCCAGTATTTTATCTTCCTCCTCCCTCCTAATGCTTTAGCTGAATCCCATGCTGCTCTGATTTTTCTCTGCAGAAAGCTCTTACCGCTGGGCCCTTGCACATGCTATTACCACTGTTTGCCTCTCCCACCTCCTCAATCTTCACCTAGCTAACAGCTTTGCACTCTTCAAGCCTCAGTTTAAACACGACTTCTTCCAGAAGGCACTCCCTGAACCCTGTTCACTCATTTAGCTTTTCTTGCTATAGGCTCCCATAGCATCTTGAGTGTCTACTCTCGTCACAGTCATTTCGCTTGTAATTATATATTCCGTTTCTGTTGGCCCTACAGACCATCATCTCTCAGAGGTCACTGCACATTACCCAGGCACGTGCTAAGTGCTCAGCCAATATTTGCCAACTGGATAGATGAGGCTTTTCAAGAGAGAAGATATTGTGTGATTTGTACCCCTACACCTTAGCATAGTAGCTGGCACCCAACACGTGTTGGTTGAAGTGAGCTCAACAGAGGGGCTGTGGGCCAAGACTTTAGGGGCCCACCGAAGACCTAGATGCAGGGTACTGGGTCTCATTTCTTCATTCTGTCATCCCCTTTACCCTATTCCAGTGAAGCCCAGGTCTGAGTACTGAGGCCAGCTGTGGAAGGGTGGTGCTGTTCATGGGATAGATCATATATCGGTTGGCCTTTGAAAAGGAAAAAGCCCCACAAATATTCAGATTCATTAATATTTCTAGAAATAACAAATAGATTATTTTATTGCCATATTTTTGAAATGTAAAAATAAATCCAGAATGCCAGAGTTATAATGCAATTACAGTGGCAACCTTTGCATCTGGTTTGTAGCCTTAGGCTTCTTAAGAGGTTCCTTATGAGTTGTGGTATAGTTTTCATGTGTGTGTCTCATTTTTGACCTGAGAGTGAGAAGAATAATTTTGAGGTGATGAAAATATATACTCAACTGACTAGTAGCACAGAAATGGGTCTCAGGACTACGGATATCAGCCCCAACATCTGAAATGTAAATATCTCCTGAAATTCCCATTTAAGAGCAGATTTCACCTGCAAGTAGACTGTTATATCTTCCTGAAAAATATATACACCCTAGTGAGGGAATAAACACATCATTACACTTTCATGACAGATAAGCTCGGCTCTGTTCAGGTGTAAACTCATTTTTCTTGGGTTGACCTTTAAATAGTATTGTGTTATTGTATGGGATTTAAATCAATAATTTTGTCAAAGCAAAATATACTGCAGGTTTTTTTTTCTTTATCATTTAAACAGTTCTGTAAACTCTCAAGGAGTAATGGATTTCAACATGCTTTTCCCAGGAAGGGAAGAAGGTAGCAGGGGTGGGGTAGGGGGAGGTGAGCGTCATATAAAAACTCACTTAGCGGCAATGAGGCAGAAACCCGGAATAACTGCAGATCTGCAGATCTGACAGAGTTCCGTTTTCTCTTCCAGGCAGCAGAGATGGAGGTGCCAGTGTGGGCTGTAATTAATGGTGTAATACCTTTTTTGCATTCCTGTTGTAAAGCAACAAAGTGTCCCAGGTGTGAGGAGGTTAAAATGAGAAGTACGCAGTAGTTATGAAGCAGCAATAATGAGTTTCCTTCTACTTACCATGGATTTGTGTGATATACAGCTTGCAATTAAGCATGGCTTGGTGATTCAGTGATTAATGTATATACAGCCCCTAAAGGAGGGAAGCCGCCCTCCCGTCACATCCTTCATGATGTTTACAGCTGGGTACCTATTAACAGGAAGATGGAAAGGGCCATTTACAATTCAGTAACCTTTATGACAGTGAACTCTTTAATCAGCATTTTATTTCCTTTGTAACACTTTAGTCATCTACAAATGTCAGAATAAAATAGGGCCATGAAATATTTAGGATCGGCATGTGGAAATTGACTTCCCTTGATTTAAGCTGCTGTGTCTTTTCATTTTGTTGTTTTGGGAGCTTTTACTTTTATTGAAAGACAATTTATAACTAAATGCTCCCAACAGTGACTGGCATTAGGGTAGGAGGAATTTCAGAGAGCCAAGTTCTGGTTCTATAAAATGTGTTGATGCTTGCTATATTGGGTAATAAGTTATTCAAATAAAAACATTAGCAAAGGGTTGGTTTGCATTTCAGAGCAGTATTTAGTAGAGGTACAGCAGACTCTGTAGAGTTTATGACAAATACTCTGACATATTTTAGAAAGGTAATTAAGTATGAAGTACATCCATAATAATTTAAGTCAGTTATAGTGTATACCTGAAATATGCATTATTGTCTCACATTATTTTCTTAGTGGGATTCTGGGACGTTTTCAGTTCAACAATAACCACCTTTCAGCTTTCTTGTATTGCTGCAAATGCATATAATACATATTAGCAGAATTGTCATGTTTATATTTTTTAAAAGTCCTTTATGTAATGATCGTATTATTGTATTAAATGATTGGATTATTATTTTGTACTCGTACCTTTTGTTAATCCATTTTAAGCCAGTGAACCCAAACATATCTCAAATGATGAGTTTTAAAAGTTAATCTTGGACAGTGGCATGTTTTAAGAATTTGTCATGGTGCAGGACCATTCTCCACCTCCCCACTCCTCAAAAAAGTTTCCTGGTGACTATTTGTTGGCCTGAGGTGAACCTCAGTTGAAGGAGCTAGTTCTTTTTCAGGGTTAGTGATAAGAGTTTTGGTCTCATATTGGCCATATGGGATCATCTTTCACACTTTTCTACCAGATATTGGGAAGGTGTTACCTTTTCTTTTCTACTGCATGGAAGCCAGTAGCTGGAGTCAGCATGGTGTCGTGAAAAGACCAGGAGTGCGAGTCAGCTGGGTCCAGGTCTTAGTCCTGCCGTGAATTGCGTCATGGGTAGGTTTCTTACCTTTCTGCACTTCTGTTTTCCCATCTGTAGACTGACCTGGTTTATTGGGTTAGATTGCCTTTAAGGGAACAGTGAGAGAGGAGAAGGAAAGGGGAATACACAGACAATAAATTAAGACCTTAAATTCAAACTGCCACAAGTAGAGGGTTTCTGTAACTAAATGGTGTAAATATGAGTCCTAAGGAGAGTGTCTTTACCTAGATGATGGAAGGCGAACTATTGTGGGGTGGGAGTGGGGTGGGGAAAGTGTGATTATCTTATGAATTTGTTGTTGTTATTGCTAAAGAGTTGAAGTATCTATTGAAGCATTTAGCATGAAACAAGACACATTGTATTATTTTCTCTTTCCCTTGCTTTCATAAAAGCTCAAGGCCTTCAGATGCCTTCTGGTAAGGAAACCCCAGTCCACAAAGTATCAGCAACAGTGTTGAGCCGGGATGTTTATGAAGAAAGTTGAGTTACTAAATTTTGTTTGAGGGTTTCACCCACTAAATTCAGGGAATAAGAGAGGAGGGAAACCCAAGGATGGGAAGTCGAACTCTGGGCAGCTGGGCCAAGAAAGGGCTCAGAGCTTAGAATAATTACAGGAGAAACCTTTCTCCAATTTTAAAATCTCACCTCCTTGCCTTATCTCCAACTGTCCTCAGTGGCTCGCTTTTGAATTGGGTCTTTGGAACATTAAATGGGTGGAAGCAGGCAGGACCTTATAAAGCAGACTGGAAAGACTCTGAACCCTCAGACTGGAGAAGGGAGAAACTGGAGTTTTCTCATTAGAAGTGGGAGAGTTACCTAGAAATATTGAGGGAGGGGCTGAGTGATGGCAGAGTCAAGGCTAGAGCCATGCATGAGCAATGATGAGTGGGTGGCGACCTGTGGGAGAATGAATGGAAAAGAAGGATGGGGAGCGCAGGAGAGCAACATTTCAAAATGGCTCTTATTCCATCCTTTCCCCCATCTCACAAAGCCTCCCTACAGTGCTATCTTGAATGCCAAGAAGCAGTGGGAGCCTGAGAAACCCTAGTGGCTATAGGTTTTGCTCCCAGTTTTCTAATTTTTAATTCATTCAGCTTCTTTATTTTTGCATTTTAAAAATCATTTTTTTAAGTTACAAAAGCTCTATGAAATATAAACACAGAAAGTTTGAGCGAGAAATGAAAGAATAACAACAGTGATCTTTAATCTTGCCACACGATCACAACTTTTATTATTTGTGTCTATTCTTTTCCTTTTTCTGGAGGCTGTATAGGTAAAATGACAGCCAAGTGTCAGTTTCGTGTCCTTTTTCACCTGACAGAAGAGCATACACTTTTTGCCATGTTACTTCATTGTATTTATTATCATCATTTTTGAAGACTGCATAGTATTCCATCAAACAAGGATTCCCTTCTTTTTAAAAGAATTTTAAACATATTTTAAAACCCCACTATGGACTATATGGTTTTCTCCCATTTTTTTGCCATTATAACAGTATAATGTATGTCTTCATGCATATAAGTTTTCCACATTTTGAATTATTTCCTTAGGAATATGATCCCAGATATATTATTGGACTGATGAGACATCATTGTTTTGCATAATGTGTGTAGTTTACAAGCTTTTAAAAGTCTTAGATAAGTTTCTCCCAAGTTTTGGGCTGTGTAGTTACTCAAAGATCAAATGATTTTCATAAGAAGCTTGTGTTCCTATAGAGAATTTTGGACATTTGAGGGCTCATGAGGAACTAAAGTCATGTGGATGATACTATTCACTTAAAATTCTGCTTTAGTAGGTCGGTGAGCAATGAATAGAATGAGGATTGGCGTCTGCTGAGCTTGCAGAGCATGTTAGGGATTATCAAGCATGCAACCTCACTTAAATTGTGAGACAATCCTGTAGGTTGGGAATTATCGGTACCACTTTTTTTTTTTTTTTTTTTTTTTTTTTTTTTGATTTTTGGAAAAGTAAATTAAAATTTTTTAAGTGACCAAACTGAAGCAGATAGGGATAGGGTGGGG